>WSYH01007169.1:0-34272 GCA_036426205.1 Ascaphus truei | reverse complement strand
TATATATATATATATATATATATATTTATATATATATATATAATATAATATATATATTATACATTATAAACATGATTTAAGTTATGGTGGGTGAAAAAGACGACAAAAAAACTCCACCATTAGCATATAGCCAATAAAGAATATCACTTGTGAGCACATCTAAAAATGGATTTCAGGCAAAAGGTGACACATTGTGTGCTCATTTGCATGTCTTTTCCCAGAATTCCTTGCTGCGGTGGTAGCACAGTACGCTAGGTGATAATGGGGAAAGGCAGGGTTGCAGACCTGTCTAAGACATGTGAATGTGCTCACAAGTTTTATATATATGTAAAATATAAAAATATATATACATAAATAAAACAGAAATAGCCGTGTTAGTCCAGTTGCGATAGTGCAGAATAAATGAGTACTTCAGTATTTGTTAGTCCAAAATAAAAAAGGTATCACCTAATACTGAAGTACTCATTTATTCTGCATATATACATATATACATACAGGGCTTGACAAATGCACTCGCCTGCACCCCAAGGGGGCGAGTACATTTTGGCCGCTGTCGAGTGCTTACCAGAGGCGGGATCCGGCGGCGTTGTGCGGCGATGTGCGGCGATCTCCTCCTACCCCTGCAAATAGTACTCTTTCCCCTGCAGGTCCTGAAAAAAGGCTAGCATGGCAACAGGACGTTACTTGACATCATGACGAATCGCCGCGCGGCCATTTTTTCAGGACCTGCAGGGGAAAGAGTACAATTTGCAGTGGAGAAGATGGAGATCGCCGCACCATGCCGCCGGACCCCGCCTCAGGTAAGAGTCGTCGGGGGAGGGGTGAGGGAGGTTTTTTGGGGGGCAAGTTATTTTTTAGGTGGGGGGGCGAGTAGGTTTTCCCCTAGTTTGTTGAGCCCTGTGTGTCTATATATATATATATATAAAACAACATTACCATTCTCTCGTCCGGTAAAGAAAGACTGTACTCGGTTCAGTAATCATAAAAAACTGTATTGGGCATCTGAATAGAAAAGATAAGTCACCCAATCCGACGTTTCGGTCCTGTAATAGGACCGTTCTCAAGGCCACCCCTTGAGAAAGGTCCTATTCCAGGACCGAAACGTCGGATTGGGGGGTTATCTTTCCTATTAGATGCCCAATACAGTTTTTCATGATTTACTGAACCGAGTACAGTCTTTCTTTACCGGACGAGAGAATGGTAATGTGTTTTTCTATTTTGAGACAAGCACCTGTCTATATGAACCAGACATTGAGTGCAAAGCGGTGATGTTTGTTTGAATTTTTAGATATTACAGGAGAATGAGAAGAGAGATAGTAGATAGTAGAGAGATATATATAGTTAGATAAATAGATCTAGAGATATATTATATTATATATATATATTATATATATAATAAACATAATAAACACACACATTTATGTTTCCCAAACCACAAGTGATGCACAAGACAAAAAGGGAAAAAACGAAATGATAGAGTGACACAGAGTAGCTTATATACTGATTAGATTTGACACTTTTTTGTGCATCAACATTTCAGTGTTACAAAGTAATACAAACTTTCATAAACATGCATGGTCTGTAGGAAGACTTCATACACTTGATGTATAATTCATTGTTTTTAATTATTTTTGAAGCATTGTGTCATGCTGAATACCTGATAAATACAATTTTTAAATTAAAACAGAATTATGTGTATCATTTTTATTTATGTTGTATCTAGTGTTAGTAAAAAAATAAATGATTAGTGTAATATTATTTATAATAGCCATGCTTTGAAATAATACATTTTGTTAACCTATGTAATAAAATAGCCCAGCTGTGTCAAATAAAGGTTTGGGTTGATTTATAGCAATCTCATTCTGCGCAAACACTATTAACAGTCTTTTTGTTATGCCAAGTTGAAGTTGAAGGATGATTTTGATGCACTTTCCCCTTTTTTTGGCACACAGAAACATTCTTTTTTTAGCACATACTGTGTACTATTAACATCTGCATGCCTAGCGCAACCGATTTCTGTGCACCAAAAAAGGAAAAAAATAAATACATTTTTGGATAGTGATTGTGCAGGTTAAGAAATTGCAGGTAAGTATATAGGAAGACACAATTGCAATTTGAAATGAGATTTCCATGCACCAAGTTGGCATTGCAAAAAAAAAGCCATTTGCGATAATTAATTCACAGGCCGCTAAAAATGCAAGATGAAAATTCCCCCCTTTTATTACAATTATACACCAAAATGCAGGTGACACAATGAGGCAGACAGTTAAAAGGCAGGACAATTATTTTAAATAAGATGAACGTGCTAGCTTCTTAGGCATTAAAATAACCTGGTGACCAACATCAGAAATTCTGGTGCACATTAAAATAGCAGGTAATGTGGCTAATGATTTGGTGACTCGGCTCTACTCTCCACCTGCATTAACTCTACTGTTACTAACTTTTAAACAGGGGAAGTAGAGACACTTTCTGGTGACAGTGATTACTGATGACATTGCTAAACAGCAGCAGACCACTGCTGCCACCTGACACAGTGGTGACCTGTGAACTTTTTTTCCTGCCAATACCACAGAACAACTTATTTATAGAGAAATAACTAGATGACACACATTCCTTTTCTATTTCTTCTCCTCCTTCTGTGCATTTGCACTCACCACATTTTTCTGCCCTAAAGCACTTGCGTTTTGACTTACCTCTACATTGTGGACAGCCCTGCTAAATTGCTCTATCGCAGATCATTGCAAAGCGATTGCTCATCTATTGATAATGGATATTAAACCTGGGACCTGTATCTTGCTGAGTCCCCCGCCCTAAAGATCTTTTTCGTTTCAATAATAATTGTACTCTTGGAAGAACAAAGTAATATTGCTTTAGGTTTTGACAGGCGATGTGGTGTCTTTTACCTGCATATGAGCAGCACCGTGGCTAATACTATACACACAATACATAAAGCTTGCCCCCCTGCAGATGCACTTAACAGAACGCCCTCCTACTGTCCCTATATGTTCTTCCTATCTACCAATTAGATTGTAAGCTCTTCGGAGCAGGGACTCCTTTTCCGAAATGTTACTTTTATATCTGAAGCACTTATTTACATGACCTGTCATTTGTATTATTTATTTATAGGATTGTCACATGTATCCCTACTGTGAAGCGCTATGTACATTAATGGCGCTATATCAATAAAGACATACAATACAATACCTGTCATGATCATATCGGCCATGAGTAATGTTTCCAGGCCTAAACATGGACCAAGAGTGACATCCGATGGTCAGGCACGGCTATTTCTTTTTTGGGACTCCATCTACGTACATTTACAATTATGCAAAATCTTTCTGCCTCTTTTGTCGTTATGAAGGTTTGCGTCGGCAAAATACTTTTATGAAGATTTGTAAACACATAAAGAAATGTATAAAACATTTATCGTTTACGGGTTTCATTGACAGTAGATAAATTCTAAGTGATTGGGCGCAATATAGTCACAAGTTGTTAGTGGGGACAATTGCTTCTTTTTTTACTAACAACTCCCATCGCTCCATGAAAACCACATCCCAAAATTGCACAATCAGATAAAATAGCTTAATATATTGATGATGACAGAACCTGTTATAAATCCTCTCATTACTTCAACTTCCCTACAAAATACAGATTTATAGAGTTTAATTGATAGAACACACTTAGCCAAGTGATTTTAATAGAAGGGAAAATTTTGGAAAAAACAAAAAGAATATGTTTGTTAACCTTTTCAGTGCTACAAGGACATGTGCAAGTCCAAAAGTAAAGGCTCATAGTTGCCACGTTTTCTCCACAGAAATATCTTATACTAGATGATGATGCTAATAATAATAATTATTATTATTATAATACAAAATAACAATAATCAGTGATGTTTGTGTAGGGAAAAGGTTGATGTAACCCTAAGCAATTAAAAATGAATGTATCTATACTACAATAAATAAAAAGCAATTATCCTCTCCCATTATTCCAGCCACATTACAAATAGTTTCATACTCACTTATGGCGTTTCCTGTTCATTTCTGAAAAATGGGGGCTTAAATGAAATACAAAAGTGCTCGACCCGAGTTCCCTGAGTTCAGGCACAAAAATAGCACTAATTTAAATATTATAATGGTGGTGATGATTATTCTTTTTAAATCTGATGCTGCATCATTGTTAGTGAAAGACTGACCACCTCAGACACTCTTACAAATAACACCCCAGTTGCAGCAAAGGCCGCCCCTTAAGAGATCGGGTTCACTTTGCCCAACATGGTTCACTAAGCCAGTGTGGACAGGGTTAATATCATCAGGAAAAGACAGACACAACTTCAAAGACCTGGTTATAGTCAGCACCTCCTGGGGGTCTGTTTGCTGCTCAACTGCTTTTACTTCACCTCAGATGTTCTTAGAAACAACACCTGAGTCGCAGCAAAGGCGGCAGCCACAGGGTGTCAGCCGTTTGCTGCCGTTTGCTGATGTTACAGTTTCTCTGTTATTGGTCTTCGGTAAAATATATCAGACATATATTGTAGCATTATCATTGTCACACATTTCCTGCTCTCAGCTCACTGCACAATCCCCCTTACTTCTTCCCCAACTCCTAAAATCAACAAGCAGCTATCTCAAACACAGCAACCTTCTCATCCCCCTCCACCTCACGTTTCCACTTATCCTTCCTTGTAGATTGTAAGCTCCTTGGGACAGGGCCCGCCTTACCTATTGTATCAATGTATGTTAATGTTCAATATTTTATTGTTTTAGGGTCTCCAACCCTATTGTACAGCACTGCGGAATATGTTGGCGATTTATAAATAAATGATAACAACACTGAGAGGTGACCATTTTTGTTTTATCATGCCTGAATTTAATAGTATGTGGTGTCTTAGAATTGTGTCTATTGCTACACAACTTTTGTTGCACTTCTGTAAAACATTGTCTTATTTTTCATTTTACACTTGCTGCAAATCATGTAATTCACATACCAGTTTAGGAAAAGAATCTAAATGTATCAGCTGCAGTTGTGTACACCAGCATATAGGGGTATAGTGCTGATGAATTTTTGAAATCTAGTTTTAATACTAAGGAATATGTATTATTATTTTTAAATTAGTGTTTCACTGGAACAGTGGAATTTTAAATCGACAGAGTGGATGCACAGGGTGTACAGTACTTAATTTGGGAAAGATTTTTCAGCACAGTACATTAAATAGCAGACATTAATGCTCACCCACCAGTAGGTGGCGCTGCGGCACATGGACCGACTGCAGAGGTGATGAATATAAAATAGTTAATTGGCTGATGCAAATGTCAGTGTATATTATTATTAATATGCATAATACGTTACCAGTGACCCACTGTCTTGTCCATCTAACAGCAAAACAGGTAACATTTTTGGATAACAGGTAAGATAATGGTTTATCTTTGTAGATTTGTTATGGGGTCAAAAATAACGAGCTAGGGACACATTATAAAAACAATTCTAATAATAACTTTGTAAACGGCTCATAATGCACTTTAATAATTGAAACAGAAACAAGCACTAGAGAATAAATCTTTGCAGCGGGGTATCTGTTTACTGAGCAGTGCATTGCTGTGGTGTCTGCACATCAGCCCAACTAGAAGCTGCACAGAACTGAACATGCAGCAGGTGGCGCTCTCAGTGTACATGGTGTAATGATTCCTCTGCATGGCAGACACCGCAGCTCCCGGGTGGCTCGCCGTGATCGTATAGTGGTTAGTACTCTGCGTTGTGGCCGCAGCAACCTCGGTTCGAATCCGAGTCACGGCAGGAGTTAAGTCTCCTATCACGGCAGTAGGGGGCATTTTTGTTTTATTTCACTTTTTTTTTTTTAAGTATTATTATTTTCTTATATTCTATATTCGTTATATTACATTCAATTATATAATATAATTGCTATTTTTTTTAATAATAAAGGTGGTAATAATATTAAAGGTGGTAATATAACATGAAATAAAATAATACTTAAAAAAAAATCTGCTTCTCCCTTCTAATATAATTATAAAGTCTGCCTTATAATAAAATACCCGATTTTACACGTTGCTGTTGCTGTGCAAATTAATTAAACTGACTTGACAGCTCTACTGATGTCAGTACAGAAATGGTCAATACATTATATTATAATACCTTTAGTATTGAAAGTAGTAACTGCATTACATAATACAATGGGACATAGCATAACATAAAAAAGATAATACTAAATAAAACAACAGTTCTCCCTGCTGCTGTGACGGGAGACTTTGCCCCCTGGGTGTGTGAATTTGAACCCAGGTATCAACGCAGAGTACTAGTGAGCAAGGCGAAGCACTCGGGAGCTGGTCATGTACCTGCCCCCTGCAGAGCCGGAGAGATGCTGCAATGGCACAGACTGCAGCGGTGCCAGGCATGTCCATCCCTGTGTGACAGGGGGATCACTACTGCACTTTCAACTACTCATCATAAACAGCAGCAGCAGCCTCTCTGCCCAGTATAGCACCTGCTTTTACAAATTGCTTTTGCTGTGCATTAATTAAACTGACAGCTCATCTGATGTAAGTACAGAAATGATCCACATACATACATATATATTAATAATAATGTAAGATCCGTCCCACACAATTCATTATATAAAACATGGGATCATGCATCATGCATATATCACAGCTCGTGGTTAAATATGTTAATATTTCTAAAAGCAGAGCATCCTGCAGGAATGTTATACCCTATATTTAAGGCCATAACATAACATGTACAAAGGTACAACATTTAAAGAAGTACATCTTCAGTAAAACTTTGCGGATTATGTATTATCTGCACCAGTATCACCACATTTCTTTCAGTTAGGATATCTGTTTAATTGCCGTGCTGTAGCAGAGTAATTAATCTCTGTGCCTCCTCCTTCCCTGTGAGGTCAGTTGCTGAGGCATCAGTATTACTGTATTTTAGTTCACACGGTAGCTCAGCTGCAGATATCGGGTTGACAGCTGCAAGACCAGGGTAGTGATTAAATATGCATAAGTAAGAAAACAGTTTACAGAGGTATTTATATCCATTAACAGCACAAACTGGGGAAATATATTCAGATATAAAGTGTAAATCGGTGACCTAAACATCAAAAAGCATTTACTACATTAATTTCTAAGTAGCTCCCTAATACAAGCAGTCTCTAAATACTCCATTGTCTGTAACATGAAATGTGTACTTTATATTGTTGTATTGTGTATTATGAAATAATCGAACCAGATGCATTTTGGGGACTAAATTGCTGCTTTGCCTTTGTTACAGTTGCTGTAACAAAATTAATGATAAAATTATTTTCAAGAGTCTCAAGATGTCAGAGGTAAATTTCCTGGTAGGTAAATATGCCAAAGCAAAAGCGATCTTCTCATCTAGGAATGTATAAGTTACGGATGAATTATATATATTGTTTAACATATTTTGCCTGCAAAAAAAATGCCCTAACACTGGAAATTTAAGGGGAGCCAAATATACAGTATAATTTTCCAACTGGATGCACATGAATAGACACACATACGAAAACACACCTGCAGGACATCACTTATCACAACCAATCCACTTCAAGTGTAATCTCTAAACTACACAAGATAAAAAATAAAATAAAACAATTTTGTAGACTGAAATACAATCTGGGAGAATGGAGAATCTAGTCATCTATTCATTTGGGTGCAATAATGCTAGTAGATCAAACAAAACAGGCAGAACCTCCTTATAATAACCTCCTTATAATAAAATGTAAAATTGAAATAATAATATAGGAAGGCACCTTCTCTATATCATTATCATCACTGCACCCTGAATGGTGAAGAGTTTGTGTCCCTTTTTTGTGAAGGGATTGGGGCACACACTTAACTAGTATAAGCCAGACTGCAAGAGAGGAACTGTACAAAAATCACAAAGGGATAGGCACACCTCTTGATAAAGGCTCCAGAGGGTAGCGAAACGTTGGGCCAATAAAATATATATATATATATATATATATATAGATATAGATATAGATATATATAGATATATATATATATATATAGATATATATATATATATATATAGATGTAGAGGTATCTGTACCGTGTTAGCCGAGCTTAATAATCAAAAACGAATAGACGATACTGTTCTGTGCCTAATGAAATGCTTTTATTTGTGCGAGCTTTCAAGATGCACTGATCTCTTCTTCCAGTGATGTTACAATGGATAAAGAAAGAGAGGTTTTTACTTAAAAGCAGTGCATCTTCATCTTGGAATGTATCTGTGACTGAAGCAATTTATGACTTAAGGTGTTAAATGCTCTCTGAATGTTAGTGATGTAAGAGTATGTGTGTGTTTGTATGTATGTGTGTAAACATGAATTTATAAAGTGCCACAGTGTATGCAGCGCTTTACAAAAGGTGTGTGGAGTGGGTGTGTGTACCAATGGTGTGGGTAGGTATAGAAATGAAAGAGGGTGTTGCATTACTATTAGTGTGTGTAGATACTATGTGGTCCCTATGTGTACAGTATATATGGATAGAATAACATTGTACATTAGTATGTGTAAGAGACAGCTGTGTGTGCATTCATATAGTACAGTACTGTATGTATAGACATGGCATTTAGCACTCATGGGAAGAGAGTTTTCTTGTGTCAGGGTAGTGAATCATGAAACTGCGGTCTCTTAAGTAAAAGCCTTTCATGCTTTAACCATTGTAACACCGCCGGAAGAAGAGATCAGTGTATCTCAAAAGCTTGCCCAAATAAAAGCATTTTGTTAGCCACAGAACGGTATCAGCTATTCGTTTTTGATTATACATACTATATATATATAGCAAATAAAAAGATCACTTGTGAGCACATTCACATGTCGAACACTGTATATATATATATATATGTATATATATGTACCACCCTGACTCAAGTATCCGTGAAGAACAATTACAGAGCAATAGGCATTATCTTGCACTAGTTTTCCCACATAACTGCTAGCAACAAATGTCCCCCAGCTGCACATAGTCTCTATCAGTTGCATTGCAAATATATGTTCTATTAAATCTTAATTCTGACCTACTACCATACCTGAAGAAAAGCACGGTATGGGGTGAAAGCGTGTATACCATGAACTATTTGTTGAACCAATAAAAAGTATTGATAACTTTTTTGTTATTATTTGACTTTTCTTTCATTGTTACTATATTGAGAATAGCACACACACATATCCTTGCTCTTAGTTCAGCTTCCATATGCTAAGCTTGTTCTTAATGATATCTGAAGATCAAGTAGGCTTTAGTAAACCAGTACTAGATACTGAGGATTTATTTGCATCACACTATGATGTTCCTTTAATACCTCCCAGAAACATAAGTGCTTACTCCTTAATAGGTTTTTAGCTTAAGATCCAATCATCCACTCTTGAATTAAGATGCTTGAATGAAGCCAACTCATTTGGAACTAAGCACTTTAATGTCAACAGAGACATATGGTATTGCAACTGAGTTACAAAGGATCTCTACTGAGCCATCTACTTCCCCAGCAACATTAAAACACTGGAATTATTAGTTAACTGGGTTGTTTTGTAGCATTCCTAATTGAAAATAAGATCTTAAGAAGCAGCTTGATACCGGAAGAATTGGACACACACATTACGTAATAATGGAATGGTGTTGTTTTTATACTATGCAGTGATGTGTTCTGCACATGTGAAATTGTTAATGTCATTTCTCCATGTAGAAGGCAGTTTATGAAAAATGAATGAAATAAAAAAAAAGTATTTGTAAGTTCAAAGGCAAGAAATGTTGAGTTATGGTTATTTAATTCTGACTTCAAATCATCTTTAACTTTATGGTTATTACAACAACCCTTTGCTAACCACAACTGTTGAAATCCCTCCAATTGTAGACCAAATGCACCACATAATATACCGTTTTAAATACCATTAGTCATCAAGGGAATTAGACAATTTTGCTTAAGATTTGAACCAAAGCTGACCTGCATATGTATAAGTGAAAATATTTCATCGTTTTAAATTGTTAAATCTCTTGAGAGCAATATTGAACTGAAACACAGCTTAAACTATTCCTTCAATTTCACTGTATCATACATTATTTTCCACATGCAAACTTATATATTTTTCCCAATGTACCAGGCCATTTCCCCTTCTTCACACTATACACTTCTCTGCAGCATAATAGTCAACTCTCCCTATTTATGAAGCATAAACGTTTAATAATCTCCTGAAAAATATATATTGTTTTACTGCTCCCTGAAATAGTTCAATTTAGAGAGTAAAATTATAGGCAAAATGTGTCAAAGAAATGTAACGGGCTTCTTATATGTGATGTAGATGCATTCAGAAACAATGATACACAGACTATGGTTTGATTTCAGCCTCTGTACTCTTACATGTCTAAGTTGCCTGATATTATAAATATCAGAAAAATTGAGGATGAGCACAGTTACAACGAATTGTTCACCAGTCTCTACAATGTTACCCAATTTCAATTAGTTGTCGATATGCAATACATATCTCCAAAACTCTATATTTCCAAAAATATTTTATTGTATATTAAGAGCGATTGAACTGATTTTCTTACAAATTTTAAAAACGAATTAGAAACAAGATACAGTAGAGGCAACGTTTATTCTAGCATTTGCCGTAAACTAGCCGGGTTACATTCTGGGTATGTGCTGGGTATGTTCTGGGTATGTGCTGGGTATGTTCTGGGCTAGTTTGAGGCACGTTTAAGGCATTTCTGCATTGACTAACGACCCATAGGATTAACACAGCAGGGATCCCTGGCAGTCCAATTCAGTTTGAATGGGACTGCCAGGGACCCCCGCGGTTAATCTGATAGGCCATTAATCAATGCAGAAATGCTGGGGCTAGTTTAAGGCTTGTATTCAGAATGTACCTGGGTGTTTCCTGGGTTTTTTGAGGAATTGCCACTGGTTTTTGTTCGAATAAGAGTTGCCTCTACTGTAGCTGCAGGTGTTTTTTTTGGATAGAACCAAGATACAACAGGCAGACAATGTTTTTAAGACACAACTAAAATGATATATAAACAGAAACAGCCATAAATGATACATTAGGTTGAGTAAGTTCTGGGTTGAACCCTTAAGGCTGCGCTTATAGTGCCTTGTGACGGCGATGCGACGTCGCTCCGAATCAAATACTGAAGCGCTTATAGTAAGCGTGACGGCGACAAAGTAACGGAGTGATCAAAAATTTTGACGCCGGGAAAATTTGATTTTTTAGAGACAGCCACCACATGTGACTGTCTCTAAACCAATCAAATTGCGCGGCCCGCCCCTTTTAGTGACGTCACTGGCCTTATCGCCAGCTACATCGCTAAAAATCAAATTACAACTTTCGCCAGTGGCGACGGCGACGGGTGACGTCATCGGTGGTGTCGCCGTCGTCAGCACTATAACCGCGGCCTAACTCATCAAAGAGTTTCAGGTCCCTCTGACATCACACTGAATAAGAGATTCAATCCGGGACAGATGCACTTCAGAACGATTGGCAAATTGAGTGACAAAAGAGAGACCTGAAAAGGCAGTGAGATATACAGAAAGTTTACAGATAAACTGTGAGACAACCACGGTATTAAATACTAGAAGACCGCAGAAAAACAATAATATTCAGTATGTTGTGACTTGATTGGATGATGTAGCCCTACGGCCTTTGGTTTAAGCACATTGGAACTAATAAAGTTGTGATGATTGAATTTATTCTACCTTGTGTACTGATGCCCTGCGGTGCTAGGACATTGCTGGAAATTACAATTCTTTTGTCACAATCCTCAATGTCCTTCACAATATATTTTCCTATACCCAGCTCAACTGTCTTTTAATATAGAGTTTACAGGCATAATTTGTCACTGGGGGGCTCACTATGTAATTGTTGGTGCCTGAGGCACAGGAAATATGCCTGCATATACAATGCCATAAAGTGACTCAAACTGGGATCTCCCATTTCAGTCCCACTGCATCTACGAGATCAGACTTCTTCCTAGTCTGTGAGCTTTCAAGAAAAATAGGACTTCCCTAAAAAAGGAAATTGAATTACCTTAAAAGCTTTCATCTTAAACAATGGTTAGGCCAGTGTTCCAAAACTCCTTGGTCCACCTTTTATATGATGCAATTCCTATGAGGCACTACATCAGCTTATAAATAAAGATGCCGGTTTTAGGTTTGAAACACCGGGGAAAAAAAGCACAGACCGATCATCTGGCACTGCCTGCTAATACTGATAAAAAAAAAACCCAGAAGTTAAGCATGGTTTCCTATTAGGCTCCACCAGGCACAGGTAGAAGATAAAGGCAACAAAAGATAAATATGAAAAAATGACCAGATAAAAACCAAGCTAAACATTAAAAAATAAAAATGAGCACTGATTTTTTAATAAAAGTAAAACACCAAAAAACCTCAAACAAACATATATATATATATATATATATATATATATATATATAAATATATACACATATAATCAGCACCATCTTCAGCCCATGTTGATTCACTGCTAGATAAAGCCTTTCCAATTATCTTCCCGGTACTGCGGTTGCAAGCCTCTCCTCCCTTTTGCTCCAACACATTTTGTAATGTCATCCTCCCATCTTACTTTTGGTTGTCGTCTTGGTCTTTTCATTTGCCTTGGAATCCAGTTGAGTACCATCTTTATCCAACGATGTTAATTTATTTCCCTGTGTGATGATTTCAACAGACTTTTGTTTGCTTCAGAACCATCCATTCTTTTCCCTGTGTCTTTTGGTAATACCTAGCATATCTCTCTCTATACTTCATTGAGTTGTCTGAAGCTTCTGAATTATCTTCACATCTAGGGTCCATGTTTCCCATCCATACATCAGTACAGAAGAAGAATAAAGTGTGTGCTGTCCCTGTGATCTCTATAAATTCCAAACGGGGATAGTTGTTCCTCTGCTGCTCCAATGCTCCTGTGATCGGCGGGGTAAACCAGGACATATGAAACAAAAAAGAGTGCAAAAAGGAAAACACAATAAGTTCCTGCACAATAAAATGTATAATAGGAACAAAATACACTTACATATAAAATAGGATCATGTCGATCCAGTCATCCACACATCCAAAAGGCCACGCCCCCCTCAAGATGAAGGCTCGGTGAAGGCTGTGTGACAGTCACCTCGTCTGGTGGCTCCGCAAGCCTGGAAAGTCTTGAGGTTTTGGGCTCGCTGGGAATGTCCTGCCCTGTCCTGTTCATCTGCATTACCATGCTCACTACCCTTCTTGTGCTGTATGGTAAAGTCAAATACTTGAAGGGCAAAACTCCAGCGTAGTAACTTGTCATTCTCCCCCGACACCCTTTGTAGCCAACTCAAATGATTGCGATCTGTGATCACTGTAATGGACCTGCCATACAAATAGTGCTGCAATTTCTTCAGTGGCCAAACTATGGCCGGGCACTCCTTTTCAATTGTGGCATAAGCCACTTTCCTGGGTAGTAATTTCCTACTCAGATACACAATGGGGTGTTCACTACCTTCCTCGCCCACCTGGCTGAGTACAGCACCAATATCATAGTTGGAAACATTGGTCTGCACAAGGAAATTTGTTGTGTAATCAGGTGCTGACAGGATGTGAGCACTAGCCAGTGCTGTCTTCAATGACTGAAACGATTCTTCACAGGCAGGAGACCAGGCGACCAGAACCGAGAGTTGTTTCTGAGTCAAGTCAGTCAGGGGTTTAGCAATGGCACTATACAGGGGAACAAACTTCCTATAGTAACCAGCGGTGCCCAAAAAAGCCATAACCTGTTTCTTTGTCTTAGGAACTGGCCACTGAACTATAGACTCCACCTTAGCTGGTTCTGGCTTCAGGTGCCCACCACCCACCCTGTGCCCTAAGTACAACACTTCTGCCATATCCACTAGACACTTGGCAGGTTTCAGTGTCAGCCTTGCTTCCCTAATCCTGCTTAGTACCACTGCTACATGAACTAAGTGAGTTTCCCATGTATTACTGAATACAGTAATATCATCCAGGTATGCCCTTGCGTAAGCCTGCATCCTTTCCAGCAACCCATTGACCAGGCGTTGAAAGGTAGTCGTGGCATTTTTCATACCAAATGGCATAACCAAAAACTCATATATGCCACTTGGAGTGATAAATACTGACTTCTCCCAAGCCTCCTGGGTCAGAGGGATTTGCCAGTAACCTTTGGACAAATCCATAGTCGTCAGATACTTTGTCCCTGCAAGCTCATCTAAGAGCTCATACATGTGGGGCATGGGATAAGCATCAGACACCGTCTGAGCATTGAGCTGCCGATAGTCCACACAGAACGGAGTGGTTCCGTCCTTCTTGGGCACGAGGACTACCGGACTACCCAAGGGCTTTGAGATGGTACAATTACCCCTAGGGCCAGCATCTCCTCCACTTCCCTCTCTATACTCCCTTTCACCTCTGCAGATACCCGATAGGCATGCTTATGCAGAGGTCTCTGATCCCCGGTGTGCACTAGATGGTAAGTGATATGTGTCCTGCCCGGCTTATCCGTGAACAAGACCATATGCTGCTCTAGCATAGCCTTTGCCTGCACTCTCTGCTGTGTGCTGAGCTGGGACCCTATCTCAACCTGACTGTGCCCCCCCTGCCTAGATTCCCCTAGGAGGTCAGGCAGAGCATTGCTCTCCGGGTCCCCCATCGGTGGGCTACACATAGCCATCACTGATGCCACACTCTGTTGAAAATACTCCTAAAGCATATTAATATGATAAGTCTTATTTCTACCTGTCTCTCCATCTAGCTGTACGACATAGTTGCACTTATTCATCCTCTTGAGTAGCGTGTATGATCCAGACCAGGCAGCCATCAATTTGTTCTGGCGAGTGGGCTTCAGAACAAGCACTTGCTGCCAAGGGATGAATTCTCTGCTACGGGCATGCTGATCATACAAAGTCTTCTGCTTTGTTTGAGCCTCCCTGAGGTTAGCCTGTGCCAACCCCATGAGCCTTTCTAACCGGTCCCTGAGATGTACCACATACTTCAGCACAGAAGCATCAGTATTGGTAGTCTCCCCTTCCCATTCCTGAAGAGGTCCCCGTACCCTGCAACCATATAGAAGTTCAAAGGGAGACAAGCCAGTAGACTCTTGCGGTACCTCTCGGTATGCAGACAGCAAGTGCTGCAGGTGAATCTCCCAGTCTTTTCCTTCAGCCTCTATAAATGCCCAAAGTATCTGCTTCAGGGTACCATTGAACCTCTCACATAAACTGTTTGTCTGGGGCTGGTAAGGGGTCGTGCGCTGGTGCTTCACCCCGTACGAATCCCAGAGACACTAACAAATCACCCATGAATTGCGACCGTTTGTCAGTTAGAATCTCACTAGTGAATCCTACTCTAGAGAAAATAACTAACAATGCCTTAGCTACTGCCTTTGCCTCAATGGTGACCAGCGCCATAGCCTCAGGGTGCCTGGGGGCAAAATCCACCACTGTGATGTTTTAGCACTTGACGGACCAGCTAGGGATCATCAGAGGTCCCACTATATCCATGGCTACTCTTTGAAAGGGTTCCCATATTACCGGTAGTTGGTTCAGGGGTGCCTTCACATGATCACTTGCCTTAACTACTCACTGGCAGGCATCACAGGACCGGCAAAACTGTGCTTGATGCCCCTGGCAAGTAGAAATGCTGCAACAGCCGGGCTCTCGTGCGAATGACCCCCTGATGCCCTGCTTGTGGTATGGAGTGGGCTACCTGCAATAACTGCTGCCTATACACTCTGGGTACCACTAACTGTCTTCTACCAGTCCACACTTTATCTGGAGCATTAGAATCATGCTCTCTATACAAGAGCTCAAAGGTTCCCCTGCCTGGGCTTCTCCAGCAAAAGAACAAATAAGATGCCCTAGGTCGTTACCGAGGAGCACCTCAGTATCCAACTCAGGTAAAACACCTACCTCCCTCATGCCTCGACCAGCACCCCAAACGAGAAAGACCTGGACGACCTGCATTGACCTAGGTCCCCCGTTTGGCATGGTCACCTGCATCCCTGTTCCCAGGAGCAGATCCTCTGGTCTCACCATATCAGGTCAGACCAGAATGACAGTGACCCCAGAATCGAGCAAGCCGGGTGCTTGGCGATCCCCTATCGTCACTGGCCTCAAATGCTTTCGCCGGACATCGTTGGATTGCAAACTGACCGTTGCAATCAGGTGTCCCTGCTATCTCCACTGCTGTTCCAACGGTTGCATGTGTAGATTCCCCCATCTGAGTCCCTTGCTAGGCTGGCTGGACGCCTGCACTCTGCTCCTCTGTCTGTGCCACTCACATGGTGGCGACTGGCCTCGTAGCTGGAGAACGTTGCCCCTGATGAGGATTATCGGACTTTGGCCGGTCCGGACAATCAGGCTTGATATGTCCTGTTTTGTTGCACTGATAGCACCTCCTTTCATGCTTAAATTCTGCAGTCTTGGGTATACCCCCTCAGCAGCTGGTTTTGGCTTCCAGTGTGGTGGACTGTTCTTTGCCCGAGCCGGATTAGCTCCATTCTGGGCAGATCCCTCTTTGTAGGACAGTGCATGAATGGTAACATACTCAACAGCCAGGTTGGCTGCAGGATGGCAAGGTGCTGGCTTATATCAAAGACCCAATCTAACACTTCAGTGGGACAACTTTGCAGAAATTGTTTTTTAAACAACAAGTCTAGTAAACTGTGATGCTTGGTGGCATCACATCCCTCCACCCACTGAGTCCCATGTTGAATCATTCTGGACGAAAAACACATATAGGACTCCTTACCAGTCTTTTTGCCTGACCTAAACATGCCACGGTATGCCTCCGGTCTGAGGGCATACTGTGTGAATAGTAAAGCCTTTACATGCCTGTAGTCATCGCTGTCTGGTGATGGGATTGCCTGGGAGGTCGCCAGGTCTATCCCCGACAATAGCGGTGACAACTGCAAAACCCAGTTCCATTCTAGTGTATGGAACCAGCGACACTGATCTTTGAATGCTTTGAAGTATCCATCGATCTTGTCTGTGCCTCCACATACTTGCCAAAGCTGTGGTGGGATGCCTTTGGCCGGGAAGGTTGGGTAGAAGTTTTGCTGGGGTCTGGGGGGCTGTAACACTTTAAAAGCGGCAATTAGCTGCAACCACTGCTTAAAGGTAATTCCCATTCCCCAATTGGTGAGAAGTGTGGTGATCCCTGTATCCGGGAGACCGCTAACCACAGGGGCTACCACGGCTCCACTCCTGGCATCATGCTCACCACTCTAGGTATATGATAAACTGCTCAACCTCAATACCTACATTTTTATGTAATTGACTAAGGTGCATAGGGATACAATTGTAACACCCAGCAACAAATAGAAGGAAAAGAGATCCCTTCCAAGGAGTCCCTTTAACTTGCACTGAAAGTACATGTAACAAATATTAATATATAATATATCTTACAAATACAAATATTTGATAGAGAGCGTAATTTTGTATATATTTATCTCTCTTATGTACCACTAATCCAAAATAATAACAATTTTATTCGCATCAGACATCAGCGCAATTGTGAAATTTATATACAGTGATTTAAAACTCCTTCGAGAGGCTGTATTGGCTTATATGCCTAAATTGATAGCCACTTATATTGGTGTGATCTTAGCTATTGACATCAATTGACTGCATGTCATAAAGAATTCCCACAGTGTGACAGTACTGCCTACTGCTCATAGGTAATTGTAACTGTCAATAATGAATCTCTATGTCATAATGATGATGATAATAATGTCTAATAACTAAGGTAATATTGTAGAATCGCCTATAGCAAGCATATGTCCAATCGGGTTGTTAATATAGTATCCACATTATGATGTTTATCCACACACAGATAAGATCAAATTAGTCCTATTTAGTATGCCTAACAGTGCGACATAACTCACGCAGGTACAAAATCCCAATAGCAGTATTAGCATACCTATGATAAATTTGGAAACAAAAGAAACAGCGCAAAACGCAAATAGTGAAGTAAATCAAGATGTTATTACATAAAATGTAGGGATAAATATTCTGCGTACATCAAAAGATTAGAACATGAGCATTGAGTGTGCAAAGCACACAAGTTACCAATCGGCAAATAGGAGTTCAGGAATCAGGAACAGGTCCCTCTGGTAGATGTCTCAGGTGGTGTCTGTGTGATTCCTCCTCTGCATGAGTAACCAGTAGTAGTAGACCTGTCTCAGTAGGAACAACGTCCTGGAACTAAAATCGGCTTGAAATCCCAGCTGCGACCGCTGCGTTCAATTCTCAGAACTTGGTCGCAAAAAGCAGGACTTAGAAAATATGAAAATATTCCGGGTTGGTTTTTCTGAAGACGGTGCTCTGCTGTTCGCGCAGAGGTATCTTTTTCCATATTCAAAAACCCGCCGCTGTTTTGGCGCTTGAGAATTTCTCGGTTGTTTGGCTGAGAGATTTCTTATAGTTTTTTGGAGTTCATTCACAAAATACTACAGCCAATCACCAAGTGGGAAATTTCTTACCAGCCAATCAGGGCGAAGCCGGTCCTATGAAGCCGGGCAAGCGGGGATTCTGAATCTGCCAAGGGACATGCGCAAGTTTGCCACCTAGTCCCTTGCTATTCAGATGCCATCCGCTGGGTCAGGCTCCTCCAAGTCTAGGAGGCGTGCACCACACCACTAAAATGAGGGCAAATACCCCGGAAAGTCCTGGCCCCTGTTTATCCCCCACAACCAACGCAGGAGACTCAGGCCCTCCTGTTCCAAGCAGTATGCACCACCATATACATGTAGCCAGCCCTCAATACACCATAGAGGCACGATCTGTGTCTGGGGGGGGCGGGGGGAACATGGGCTACATATAATTATATTTGTTACAGTACTTATTGAGTGCAAGTTAAAGGGACTCCTTGGAAGGGATCTCTTTTCCTTCTATTCGTTGCATCATGCTCACCATCCACTTCCTCATCATCCCTGCTCTCTTCCTCCGCCTTCACTTCCACCAGGGATGGAACATCCTCCGGTACCCTGGCTGGGCTGGTGGCTTCTGCAACTGCAGGCAATGTTGTCAACACCTCAGGTGAAGCTATACTCACTTCGTGTTCCTCGAGATCCTCCTGCAGCACTGTCTTTGTCCGACCAGGTGTCGGAAGTCCATAACTCTCACACCGGGTGAGGTTCTGGGGACGGTCCCAGGACCGGTAACGTCTTGACCGTCGGTCCATTTTTGCCTGGTGCTACTAAACTAAGTGACAGAGGAACCTGTCCTTTCCTTAGCTTTGTGTAACATGTGTAAGTCACTACTTTTTTGAGAACTCACAATTTGACTTTCTCTTTATGTTAGACCCCTCAGGATTTTAAAACATAAAGCTCAATGATCCCACTGCTACCGTCGGTAAATACGCCGTCACGGGACCAGGCAATTACAACACTTTTACCAGGATCATACATTGGGCAAACAGGTTAAGTGAATTAATTGTAAATGTATTTGCAAGAAAAGGCATACACACAATGATACACAAACGACATAAGAAGAGACACATTTACTTGGGAACTGGGATAAAAACTAGACTTTCCTAGCTAAATGGCACTTTAAACAAGTCTTTAGTTGACCGTGACTTAGCCCGAAAATGTCCTGGAACCCAAATTGTCATGCAATGCCAGACGCCACCACACCTTCTCTCTGGAGGACTTGATTTTACTTGACCGGGGACTTAGCTCCAACGTCCTGGAACTAAATCGGCTTGAAATCCCAGCTGCGACCGGTGTGTTCAATTCTCAGAACTTGGTCGCAAAAAGCAGGACTTAGAAAATATTCCGGGTTGTTTTTCTGAAGAGACGGTGCTCTGCTGTTCGCGCAGAGGTATCTTTTTCCAATATTCAAAAACCCGCCGCTGTTTTGGCGCTTGAGATTCGTTTTTCTCGTTGTTTGCTGAGAGATTCTTTAGTTTTTTTGGAGTTCATTCACAAAATACTACAGCCAATCACCAAGTGGGAAATTTCTTACCAGCCAATCAGGGCGAAGCCGGTCCTATGAAGCCGGGCAAGCGGGGGATTCTAATCTCCCAAGGGACATGCGCAGTTTGCCACCTAGTCCCTTGCTATTCAGATGCCATCCGCTGGGTCAGGCTCCTCCAATGTCTAGTGGGCAGATGGTAGTCCGGAGACATCCATTCATCCCAAGATCTGGGTACTTGAACCCTTCACTTCTGCCCAAATGGTCTTCATACCTCAGCATAGTCTGTGGCTTTCATGTCTAGCAGACTTACTGGCACCAAGTTGGAAGCCCAGTGACCTGTCAGAACATCGGTCCTGAAAGTCCCAGCCCATAATACCGTGCAGAACAGTACTTTTTATACCAACACAAAGGTTAATACATTATACTTTTATATGTCCAAAGTCCTGGGTATGGGGAATAGAAATAAAACCTGCACTTTATTTTCTATTAGCCTATATTCCTCATATACTATAAATAGACTTGGACTGGACTTTAAAAATCCCTCCAACCTTATCTAGGTTGGAGAACCCATGAACCCTATATAAGTTCTGGGTGACCTGGGCATTAACTGGGTACCCCCCTTAACCTAGGGACCCCTCATAGTTACAGGGACACTTTTCATCCCTTTGCACCATTTACCTTTCTGGGCTGTGCTGAAGTAGGGAACCCTAGGTGAGTCGCGCAGCGTTTTCAAGAGGAGATATAGCCAGGACAAATGTCTACATGTATCTTAGAAACCTAGCATGATTTTCAGGTACATTTTTGGGAATACAGCAACTCTGGACCCCGTCTAGCTAGATACATTCTGACAACACTTCCCCCCCAAAACCCCCCCTTGAAACGCATAGCCTAGCAATCCCTGCCTGCTGCCATCCCATGAAAGGCAAAACATAACATTCTTTATTGCACAATTACAGTTTCTGCAGTGTAGCCCTTTTTCTGACACTCCCAAAGAGACTACTGGTCACTGTATCAAACCCTGCGGCTCCTGGGGACGGTCCCAGACCGGTAACGTCTTGACCGCGGGCCCATTTTTGCCTGGTGCTACTAAACTAAGTGACAAGGGAACCTGTCCTTTCCTTAGCTTTGTGGTAACTGTGTAAGTCACTACTTTTGTTTGAGAACTCACAATTTGACTTCCTCTTATGTTAGAAGACCCCTCAGGATTTTAAAAACATAAAGCTCAATGATCCCACTGCTACCGTCAGTAAATACGCCTGTCATGGGAGACCAGCAATTACACCTTTTTACCAGAGTCATACATTGGGCAACACAGGTTATAGTAATTATTGTAATGTATTTGCAAAGAAAAGCATCACACAAATGATACACAACGACATAAGAAGAAAAGACACATTTTACTTGGAAACTGGGATAAACAACTAGACTTTCCTAGCTAATGGCACTTTAAACAAGTCTTTAGTTGACTGTGACTTAGCCCGAAATGTCCTGGAACCCAAATTGTCATGCAATGCCAAACGCCACACCAGCACCCTTCTCTCTGGAGGACTTGATTTTACTTGACCGGGACTTAGCTCCAAACGTCCTGAACTAAAATCGGCTTGAATCAATCCCAGCTGCGACCGCTGCGTTCATTCTCAGAACTTGGTCGCAAAAAGCAGGACTTTGAAAATATTCCGGTTTGTTTTTCTGAAGACGGTGCTCTGCTGTTCGCGCAGAGGTATCTTTTTCTCCATATCAAACCCGCCGCTGTTTTGGCGCTGTAATAATTTCTCGGTTGTATTGGCTGAGAGATTTTCTTATAGTTTTTTGGTTCATTCACAAAATACTACAGCCAATCACCAATGGGAAATTTTCTTACCAGCCAATCAGGGCGAACCGAGTCCTATGAGCCGGGCAAGCGGGGATTCTGAATCTTCCCAAGGGACATGCGCAAGTTTGCCACCAATGTNNNCCCTTGCTATTCAGATGCCATCCGCTGGGTCAGGCTCCTCCAAGTCTAGTGGGCAAATGGTAGTCCGGAGGACATCCATTCATCCCAAGATCTGGGTACTTGAACCCTTCACTTCTGCCCAAATGGTCTTCATACCTCAGGCATAGTCTGTGGCTTTCATGTCTGAGCAGACTTACTGGCACCAAGTTGGAAGCCCAGTGACCTGTCAGAACATCGGTCCTGAAAGTCCCAGCCCATAATACCGTGCAGAACAGTACATTTTATACCAAACACAAAGGTTAATACAATTATACTTTTATATGTCCAAAGTCTCTGGGTATGGGGAATAGAATAAAACGCTGCACTTTATTTTCTATTAGCCTATATTCCTCATATACTATAAAATAGACTTGGACTGGACTTTAAAAATCCCCTCACAACCTTATCTAAGGTTGGAGAACCCATGAACCCTATATAAGTTCTGGGTGACCTGGGCAGTAACTGGGTAACCCCCTTAACCTAGGGACCCCTCATAGTTACAGGGACACTTTTCATCCCTTTGCACCATTTACCTTTCTGGGCTGTGCTGAAGTAGGGAACCCTAGCGGTGAGTCGCGCAAGCGTTTTCAAGAGGAGATATAGCCAGGACAAAATGTCTACATGTATCTTAGAACCTAGCATGATTTTCAGGTACATTTTTGGGAATACAGCCACTCTGGACCCCGTCTAGCTAGATACATTCTGACAACACTCTCCCCCCACAAAACCCCCTTGAAACGCTAGCCTAGCAATCCCTGCCTGCTGGCATCCCATGAAAGGCAAAACCATACAATTCTTATTGCACAATTACAGTTTCTGCAGTGTAGCCCTTTTTCTGACACTTCCCAAGAGACTACTGGTCACTTTACACCCTGCGGCTCCTGGGCGGTCCCAGGACGGTAACGTCTTGACCGGCGGTCCATTTTTGCCTGGTGCACTAAACTAAGTGACAGGGAACCTGTCCTTGTCCTTAGCTTTGTGTAACATGTGTAAGTCACTACTTGTTTTTGAGAACTCACAATTTGACTTTCTCTTTATGTTTAGAAGACCCCTCATGATTTTTAAAACATAAAGCTCAATGATCCCCACTGCTACCGTCAGTAATCGCCTGTCATGAGACCGCATTAACACCACCATGACAATATAACAAAAAAGAGTGCAAACAAGAGGACAAACCCAATAAGTTCCTGACACAATACAAATGTATAATAAAGGAAACAAAATAACATTACATATAAAATAGGAGCATGTCGATCCAGTCCTCCACACATCCAAAGGCCACGCCCCCTCAAGATGAAGGCTCGTGAAGGCTGGTGACAGTTACCTCGTCTGGTGGCTCCGCAGCCTGGAAAGTCCTGAGGTTTGGGCTCGCTGGATGTCCGTCCGTCCATGGTTCATCTGCATTACCATGCTTCACCTACCCTTCTTGTGCTGTATTGGTAAATGTCACATACTTTGAAGGCAAAACTCCAGCGCGTAAAAGTTAATTGTCATTCTCCCCCGACCACCTTTGTAGCCAACTCAATGATTGCCGATTGTGATCCTGGTAATGGCACGCATCAAATAGTGCTGCATTTTTTCAGTGCCAACAATGCCGGGCCACTCCTTTTCAATTGTGGCATAACCACTTCCTGGGTGTAATTTCCTCTGACTCAGATACAAATGGGGTGTTTCACTACTTCCTCTCGCCACATGCGCGAGTACAAGCACCCAATATCATAGTTTGGCAAACATTGGTCTGCACAAGGAAATTTTGTTGTGTCACTCAGGTGCTGGACACGGATGTGAGCACTAGACCAGTGACTAGTCTTCAAATGACTGAAACCGATTTTTCACAGGCAGGCAGACCAGGCGACAGAACCGAGAGTGTTTCCTGATGTCAAGTCAGTCAGGGGTTTCTAATTGCACATACAGGGGAACAAACTTCCTATAGTACCAGCGGTGCCCCAAAAACCATAACCTTTGTTTCTTGTTTAGGAACTGGCCACTGAATATAGACTCCACTTAGCTGGTTCTGGTCTTCAGGTGCCCCCCACCCACCTGTGCACCTAAGTTACAAACTTTGTCCCCATATCACTAGATACCTGCAGGTTTCAGTGGTCATCCTTGCGTCCGCTAATCCTGCTTGTACCGATGCTAAATGAACTATTGAGTTTCCCAGTGTATTACTGAATACATTAATATCTCCAGGTTGTCCGCTTGCGTAGCCTGCATCCTTCCACAACCCATTGACCAGGCGTTAAAGTAGTCGTGGCATTTTCATACAACTGCATAACCAAAACTCATATATGCCCCCTTGGAGTGTAAATACTGACTTCTTCCCAAGCCTCCTGGGTCAGAGGGATTTGCCAGTAAACCTTTGGACAAATCCATAGTCGTCAGATACTTTGTCCCTGCAAGCTCATCTAAGACTCCTACATGTGGGGCATGGATAAGCATCCGAAACACCGTCTGAGCATTGAGCGCCGATAGTCCACACAGAACGAGTGGTTCCTCCTTCTTGGCACGAGACTACCGACTACCCAAGGGCTTTGAGATGTACAATTACCCCTAGGCCAGCATCTCCTCCACTTCCTCTCTATTACTCCCCTTTCCACCTCTGCAGATACCCGATAGCATGCTTATGCAGAGGTCTCGATCCCGGTGTGACACTGATGGTAAGTGTATGTGTCCTCCGCTTATCCTTGAACAACCATATGCTGCTCTAGCATAGCCTTTGCCTGCACTCTGCTGTGTGCTGAGTCTGGGACCCTATCTCAACCTGACTGTGCCCCCCTGCCTAGATTCCCCAGGAGGTAAGGCAGAGCATTGCTCCCGGTTCCCCCATCGGTGGGCACCATAGCACACTGATGCCAACACTCGTTGAAATACTCCAAAGCAGCATATTAATATAAGTCTTATTTCTACCTGTCTCTCCATCTAGCTGTACGACATAGTTGCACTTATTCATCCTCTTGAGTAGCGTGTATGATCCAGACCAGGCAGCCAATCAATTTGTTCTGCGAGTTGGCTTCAGAACAGCACTTTCTGCCAAGGGATGAATTCTCTGCACGGGCATCTGATCATACCAGTCTTTCTCGTGGTCTGAGCCTCCCTGAGGTTACCTTTGCCAACCACCATGAGCCTTTCTAACCGGTCCCTGAGATGACCACATACTTCAGCACAGAGGCATCAGGTATTGGTAGTCTCCTCCCTTCCCATTCCTGAAGAGGTCCCCCCGTACCCGCAACCATATAGAAGTTCAAAGGGAGACAAGCCAGTAGACTCTTGCGGTACCGTCTCGGTATGCAGACAGCTTGCTGCAGGTGAACTCTCCCAGTCTTTCTTCCTTCAGCCTCTTATAAATGCCCAAAGTATCTGCTTCAGGGTACCTTGACCTCTCACATAAACTGTTTGTCTGGGGCGGGTAAGGGGTCGTGCGCTTGTGCTTCACCCCGTACCGAAAAATCCCAAGACACTAACAATCACCCATAAGCGAACCGTTTGTCATTTAGAATCCACTGTGAATCCTACTCTAGAGAAAATACCTAACAATGCCTAGCTACTGCCTTTGCCTCAATGGTGACCAGCGCCATAGCTCAGGTGCCTGGGGGCAAAATCCACCACTGTGATGTTTAGCACTTGACGGACCAGCTGTAGATCATCAGAGGTCCCACTACTATCCATGGCTACTCTTTGAAGGGTTCCCATATTACCGGTAGTTTGGTTCAGGGGTGCCTTCACATGATCACTTGCCTTAACTACTCACTGGCAGCAGCACAGGACCGCAAAACTGTGCTTGATGCCCTGGCAAGTAAGAAATGCTGCAACAGCCGGCTCTCGTGCGAATGACCCCCTGATGCCCTGCTTGTGTTATGGAGTGGGCTCCTGCAATAACGCTGCCTATACACTCTTGGTACCACTAACTGCCTTCTACCAGTCACACTTTATCTGGAGCATTAGAATCATGCTCTCTATACAAGAGCTCAAAGGTCCCCCCTGCCTGGGCTTCTCCAGCAAAAGACAAAATAAGAATGCCTAGTCGTTCCCCGAGGAGCACCTCATTATCCAACTCAGGTAAAACACCTACCTCCTCATGCCTCGACCAGCACCCCCAAACAGAAAGACCTGGACGACCTGCATTGACTAGGTCCCCCCGTTTGGCATGGTCACCTGCATCCCTGTTCCCACGGACAGATCCTCTGGTCTCCCCATATCAGGTCGACCAAATGACAAGTGACCCCAAATCGAGCAAGCCGGGTGCTTGGCGATCCCCTATCGTCACTGGCCTCAAATGCTTTTTCGCCGGACATCGTTGATATGCAACTGACCGTTGCAATCTTGTCCCTGCTATCTCCACTGCTTTCAACGGTTGCATGTGTAGATTCCCCATCTGAGTCCCTGCTAGGCTGGCTGGACGCCTGCACTCTGCTCCTCTGTCTGTGCCACTCACATGGTGGCGACTGGCCTCGTACTGGAGACGTTGCCCCTGATGAGGATTATCGGACTTTGGCCGGTCCGGACAATCAGGCTTGATATGTTCCTGTTTTGTTGCACTGAGCGCACCATCCTTTCATGCTTAAATTTCGGCAGTCTTGGGTATACCCCCTCACAGCGCTGGTTTTGGCTTCAAGTGTGGTGGACTGTTTTTGCCAGCCGGATTAGCTCCATTCTGGGCGATCCCTCTTTGTAGGACAGTGCATGATAGGTAACATACTCAACAGCCAGGTTGGGCGGCATGATGGCAGAGGTGCTGGCTTATATCAAAGACCACATCTAACACTTCAGTGGGACAACTTTGCAGAAATTGTTTTTTAAACAACAAGTCTAGAAACTGTGATGCTTGGTGGAATCACATCCCTCCACCCACTGAGTCCGATGTTGAATCATTCGGGACGAAAAACACCATATAGGACTCCTTACCAGTCTTTTTTTGCCTGACCTAATCATGCCACGTAGCCTCCGGTCTAGAGGCATACTGTGTGAATAGTAACGCTTTTACATGCCTGTATTCATCGCTGTCTGGTGATGGATGCCTGGGAGGTCGCCAGGTCTATCCCCGACAATAGCGGTGACAACTGCAAAACCAGTTTCCATTCTAGTGTATGGAACCAGCGACACTGATCTTTGAATGCTTTGAAGTATCCATCGATCTTGTCTGTGCCTCCACATACTTGCCAAGCTGTGGTGGGATGCCTTGGCCCGGGAAGGTTGGAAAGTTTTGCTGGGGTCTGGGGCTGTAACACTTTAAAAGCGGCAATTAAGCTGCAAACCACTGCTTAAAGGTAATCCCATTCCCCAATTGGTGAGAGTGTGGTGATCCCTGTATCCGGGAGACGCTACCACAGGGGCTACCACGGCTCCACTCCTGGCATCATGCTCACCACTCTAGGTATAAGATAAACTGCTCAACCTCAATACCTACATTTTTATGTATTGACTAAGGTGCATAGGGATAACATGTGTAACACCCCCAGCAACAAATAGAAGGAAAAGAGATCCCTTCCAAGGAGTCCCTTTAACACTTGCACTGAAAGTACATGTAACAATATTAAGTATATAATATATCTTACAAATACAAATATTGATAGAAGCGTAATTTTGTATATATTTATCTCTCTTATGTACCACTAATCCAAAATAATAACATTTTATTCGCATCACAACATCAGCGCAATGTGAAATTTATATACAGTGATTTAACAACTCCTTCAGAGGCTGTATTGGCTTATATGCCAAAATTTGATAACCACCTATATTGGTGTGATCTTAGCTATTGACATCAATTGGACTGCATGTCATAAAGAATTCCACAGTTTGACAGTACTGCTTTGCTCATAGGTAATTGTAAACTGTCAATAATGAATCACTATTCATAATGATGATGATAATAATGTCTAATAACTAAGTTAATATGTAGAATCGCCTATAGCAAGCATATGTCCAATCGGGTTGTTAATATAGTATCCACATTATGATGTTTTTATCCACACACAGATAAGATCAATTATTCCTATTTGTAGGCCTAACGTGCGACATAACTCACCAGGTACAAAATCCCAATAGCAGTATTAGCATACCTATGATAAATTTGGAAACAAGAAAAAGCGCGCAAAGCAAATAGTGAAGGTAAATCAAGATATTTACATAAAATGGTAGGGATAAATATTCTGCGTACATCAAAGGATTAGAACATGAGCATTGAGGTGTGCAAAGCACACAAGTTCCAATCGGCAATAGGAGTTCAGGATCAGGAACAGGATCCCTCGGTTAGTGTCTCAGGTGGGTGTCTGGTTTGATTCCTCCCTGCATGAGTAACCAGTAGTAAGTAGACCTGTCTCAGTAGGAACCCTCCCTCGATCGGTGGTCTCAGGGGCATCCAAAGTATTTTTCAAAGATTAGCACGGCAGCAGTCCTCTGACTGACAGTGAAGGAGACCCCCAAAACTCTGATGTGCTCTAAAACTGGCTAGCAACACCGGACGGTCACTCTTACAGCAGTGTCCTCAGTTTGTGGTGTCGTCGCTCCTTCACAGTGTGTCTCGCTATGACGTCACAAGGCGGTCCTGCATGGCCCATACCAGGAATGACATAGTTCTAATAGACCAGTGTAAAGCAGAGAATATCAAACCTACTAGCATAAGTATAGTTAATCCTAACGCGTTTCGTAGTATAACACACTTCATCAGGATAAATAATCATTTCCCAGAGGCATAACTACCACTCCTGCCTACCCTTGGTTGCTAATTGCCTGGCTTCCATACAAATTGCAGGGCAGCATCATGTACTGGAGAAATGATCGTGAAGTTACAATACACACAACTTTATTAGTATTAACAAGGAAATAACGAAAACACTAAAATAAAAGAAAATCTGCAATAAAAGAAACACAATATTAAACTACTTCGGATCATGACTATAACATGGGCCATCACCGCAGGGATGACACAAAGAAGAAATTGAAGAGTAATAATTAATATAAGCCCAACAATCCACATCCTCATTAACCCTTCAGGATAAAGTTTCTAATTTATGAATCCCATATGTTTCTCTGGACAAAGGGTTTTTAACCCTGTCGCCTTCCCCTCCTTTACCCGGTTCTGTTGAAAATTCCTTAACAAGTTAAACAAGAGGGATCTTTGTTTATGTGATGCAGAAATGTCGTGACACACTATGTTTTATCAAAGCCATTTTTATAGTTTCTGATGGTGTTCTTTGTATACATACTTTAAGACTAGTTAGGGTCCTGCCACCGTTTGATAACCATATGCACATTCCAATAGGTATACTATAAACATTGAGGTACAAAGAATAAAATCTTCAATGGGGAAAACTTTTATTTTCTTTTATTTGAGTTTTTTTTCATTATTTTCTTGTTTAATACTAATAAGTGTGTTTTTATGGAACTTCACGATCATTTCTCCAGTCACACTGACTGCTGCCCTGCCAATTTGATTGGAAGCCATAGGCTAATTAGCCAACCAATGGGGGTATTTAGTGCCTCTGGGAAATGATATTTTTATTCCCTGATGAAGTAGTGTTATACTACGAAACGCGTAGGATTAACTATTTACTTATGCCTAGTAGGGTTTTGCATATTCTCTGCTTACACTGGTTCTATTAGAACTATTTTCATTCCTGTGTATTGGGCCATGCAGACCGTCCTTGTGACGTCATAGCGAGACACACTGTGAAGGAGCGACGACACCACAAACTGAGGACACTGCTGTAAGAGTGACCGCTCCCGGCTGTTGCTATGCCAGTTTTAGAGCACACTCAGAGCATTGGGGTCTCCTTCACTGTCTAGTCAGAGGACTGCTGCCGTGCTAATCTTTGAAAACTAACTTTGGATGCCCCTGAGACCACCCGATCGAGGGAGGGTTCCTACTGAGACAGGTCTACTACTACTGGTTACTCATGCAGAGGAGGAATCACACAGACACCACCTGAGACATCTACCAGAGGAACCTGTTCCTGATTCTCCTAACTCCGATTTGCCGATAGGTACTTGTGTGCTTTGCACACTCATCTCATGTTCTAATCTTTTTGGTACGCCAGATATTTATCCCTACATTTTTATGTAATAACATCTTGATTTACTTCACTATTTGCGTTTTTCGCTGTGTTCTTTGTTTCCAAATTTATCATAGGTATGCCTAATACTGCTATTGGGATTTTGTACCTGCGTGAGTTATGTCCCACTGTTAGGCATACTAAATTAGGATAATTGATCTTTATCTGTGTGTGGATAAACATCATAATGTGGATACTATATAACACCCGATTGGACATATGCTTGCTATAGGCGATTCTAGAATATTACCTTAGTTATTGACATTATTATCATCATCATTATGACATAGAGATTCATTATTGACAGTTACAATTACCTATGAGAGTAGGCAGTACTGTCACACTGTGGGAATCTCTTTATGACATGCAGTACATTGTTGTCATAGCTAAGATCACACCAATATAAGTGGCTATCCAATTTAGGCATATAAGCCAATACAGCCTCTCGAAGGAGTTTTAATCACTGTATATAAATTTCAAAATGCGCTGATGTCTGATGCGAATAAAATTGTTATTATTTTGGATTAGTGGTACATAAGAAGATAATATATACAAAATTATGCTCTCTATCAAATATTTGTATTTGTAAGATATATATATGTAGCCCCTGTAAGAATAGTGGGCTACCAATCCTTCTCCTACTGGAGTAAGCTCTGGTAAGGGCAGGCACCAGTATAATCATGTGTTTTTCCCCCCACCAAGCCCTGCCTTGAGTGATGAGGTTAGGCCCCTGACTCTGTGGCATGGCCTGAAACGAGGGGAGGTCCCTGCTGACATCATAAGGGCAGGGCTGTTCTATTTAGTGGGCTGCTCCTGTGTGTGCTGGGTCAGTTGCTGTTGAGTTCTGTGAGAGTTGTTGGAGAGTCAGTAGCTGGAGTGTGGAGGTCGTGAGTCTGATGAGAGAGGAGAATGTGACAGATAGTCCATCCTGTCCCTGGGAGCTGATGAGAGGAGTATGTGAGCTGCACAGTTCAAGAGAGAGAGCTGAGTTCAATTTGGAGGAGACAGGAGAGAACTCAGAGATCTTCTGAGTAGAGCTGATACAGCTATAGTGGACCAATACCCTCACCTCTGAGGGGGTGTGGGGAGATCTAGCCTCACCCAGAGGGCCTACCCTCGGGTGGAGTAGGGTATTGAGGCCCCGTTACAGCCATCCTTGCGGGGTACAAATCCTGAGGAAGAGGAGAGCGAGGTCAGATACCTGTATACTGCCGTGACTATACTGGCCATGAACTGCTGCTGGTGTGCTGCATCACTGAGAAAAGACAATAAAGACATTGCCTGTTTTTATATAAGACTGTGTGAGATTGGAATCTCTCGCCCTGGGACCAGGGCTTTCTCTGGGAAGATTCAACCTATCCCCTAGGTTTCGCAGAGATGAGGCGCTGCAACACAACCACTAAAGAATGGCGCATATCCCCATGAAGCCCTGGCCCTGTTATCCCCCACACCAACGCAGGAGACTCAGGGCCCTCCTGTTCCAAGCAGTATGCACCACCATATACATGTAGCCAGCCCTCAATACACCATAGAGGCACGATCTGTGTCTGGGGGGGGCGGGGGGAACATGGGCTACATATATTAAATATTTGTTTACATGTACTTTGAGGCAAGTTTAAAGGACTCCTTGGAAGGATCTCTTTTCCTTCTATTCGTTGCATCATGCTCACCATCCACTTCCTCTCATACCCTGCTCTCTCTTCCTCCGCCTTCACTTCCACCAGGATGGAACATCCTCCGACCCCCTGGCTGGGCTGGTGGCTTCTGCAACTGCAGGCAATGTTGTCAACACCTCAGGTGAAGCCTATACTCACTTCGTGTCCTCGAGATCCTCCTGCAGATCTGTCTTTGTCCCCAGGTGTCGGAAGTCCATAACTCTCACAAATGCCACGGGTGAGGTTCTGGGGACGGTCCCAGGACCGGTAACGTCTTGACCGTCGGTCCATTTTGCCTGGTGCTACTAACTAAGTGACAGAGGGAACCTGTCCTTTCCTTAGCTTTGTGTACATGTGTAGTCAACTACTTTTTTTGAGAACTCACAATTTGACTTTCTCTTTTGTTAGAAAGACCCTCAGGATTTTAAAATAAAACATAAAGCTCAATGATCCCACTGCTCAACCGTCAGTAAATACGCCTGTCACGGGAGACCAGGCAATTACACCTTTTTACCATGATCATACATTGGGCAAAACAGGTTAAGTGAATTAATTGTAAATGTATTTGCAAGAAAAGGCATACACACAATGATACACAAACGACATAAGAAGAGACACATTTACTTGGGAACTGGGATAAAAAACTAGACTTTCCTAGCTAAATGGCACTTTAAACAAGTCTTTATTGACCGTGACTTAGCCCGAAAATGTCCTGGAACCCAATGTCATGCATGCCACGCCACCGCACCCTTTCTCTCTGGAGGACTTGATTTTACTTGACCGGTGACTTAGCTCCAACGTCCTGGAACAAAATCGGCTTGAAATCCCAGCTGCGACTGCTGCGTTCAATTCTCAGAACTTGGTCGCAAAAAGCAGGACTTAGAAAATATTCCGGGTTGGTTTTTCTGAGACGGTGCTCTGCTGTTCGCGCAGAGGTATCTTTTCCCATATTCAAAAACCCTGCCGCTGTTTTGGCGCTTGAGAATTTCTCGTTGTTTGGCTGAGAGATTTCTTATAGTTTTTTTTGGAGTTCATTCACAAATACTACAGCCAATCACCAAGTGGGAATTTCTTACCAGCCAATCAGGGCGAAGCCGGTCCTATGAAGCCGCCGCGGGATTCTGAATCTGCCAGGGGGACATGCGCAGTTTGCCACCTAGTCCCTTGCTATTCAGATGCCATCCGCTGGGTCAGGCTCCTCCAAGTCTGGTGGGCAAATGGTAGTCCGGAGGACATCCATTCATCCCAAGATCTGGGTACTTGAGCCCTTCACTTCTGCCCAAATGGTCTTCATACCTCAGGCATAGTCTGTGGCTTTCATGTCTGAGCAGACTTACTGGCACCAAGTTGGAAGCCCAGTGACCTGTCAGAACATCGGTCCTGAAAGTCCCGCCCATAATACCGTTGCAGAACAGTAACATTTTATACCAAACACAAAGGTTAATACACATTATACTTTATATGTCCAAAGTCTCTGGGTATGGGAATAGAATAAAAACGCTGCACTTTATTTTCTATTAGCCTATATTCCTCATATACTATAAAATAGACTTGGACTGGACTTTAAAAATCCCCTCACACCTATCTAGGTTGGAGAACCCATGAACCCTATATAAGTTCCTGGGTGACCTGGGCATAACTGGGTAACCCCCTAACCTAGGGACCCCTCATAGTTACAGGGACACTTTTCATCCCTTTGCACCATTTACCTTTCTGGGCTGTGCTGAAGTAGGGAACCCTAGCGGTGAGTCGCGCAAGCGTTTTCAAGAGGAGATATAGCCAGGACAAAATGTCTACATGTATCTTAGAACCTAGCATGATTTTCAGGTACATTTTTGGGGAATACAGCAACTCTGGACCCCGTCTAGCTAGATACATTCTGACAACACTTCCCCCACAAAACCCCCCTTGAAACGCATAGCCTAGCAATCCCTGCCTGCTGGCATCCCATGAAAGGCAAAAACATAACAATTCTTTATTGCACAATTACAGTTTCTGCAAGTGTAGCCCTTTTTCTGACACTCCCCAAAGAGACTACTGGTCACTGTATACAACCTGCGGCTCCTGGGGACGGTCCCAGGACCGGTAACGTCTTGACCGTCGGTCCATTTTTGCCTGGTGCTACTAAACTAAGTGACAGAGGGAACCTGTCCTTTCCTTAGCTTTGTGTAACATGTGTAAGTCACTACTTGTTTTGAGAACTCACAATTTGACTTTCTCTTTATGTTAGAAGACCCCTCAGGATTTTAAAACATAAAGCTCAATGATCCCACTGCTACCGTCAGTAAATACGCCTGTCACGGGAGACCAGGCAATTACACCTTTTTACCAGGATCATACATTGGGCAAAACAGGTTAAGTGAATTAATTGTAAATGTATTTGCAAGAAAAGGCATACACACAATGATACACAAACGACATAAGAAGAGACACATTTACTTGGGAACTGGGATAAAAAACTAGACTTTCCTAGCTAAATGGCACTTTAAACAAGTCTTTAGTTGACCGTGACTTAGCCCGAAATGTCCTGGAACCCAAATTGTCATGCAATGCCAGACGCCACCGCACCCTTCTCTCTGGAGGACTTGATTTTACTTGACCGGGACTTAGCTCCAAACGTCCTGGAACTAAAATCGGCTTGAAATCCCAGCTGCGAC
>WSYH01007168.1:15895-34309 GCA_036426205.1 Ascaphus truei | reverse complement strand
CTTGTATAAAACGTGCAGTCTCTTTGTTGTCTCTATCACAGCCAGCTGTCCTCCTTTAGGATGTCCCCTGACTCCACTCTGGGCCTAGGGCCACCCAAAGTGGGTCTACCTCTTCCCCTATCCCCTATGCAGGGTAGGAGGGATATGGTCCACCTATTACACTCTAACTCTCCCTACTCAAACTCCTTCTCCTAACTCTACTGCTACCTCATTTCTTACTGACTCCTAAATAGGAAGTGCAATGCCCTACGTAGTTTCAACAGGCACCGCCCCTGTGTCTCTTGATTGGACACAGAGTCAGGTGACCTGCCTTCACTTCCTCAGTGCAATTGCTTGAGGTGGGGGAAACCCATGATAACTCCTGGCAAACCTGCCTTTACACAGGGATTACTGCCAGGAGGAGGGTAGAAATATAGCCCCAAACCACACAGGGCTACATATGTGTTAACATGGACACAGCCTTTCAGCCACTCAGAGCGTAGGAACATGTCCCATCAGCCAATCAGAGCGGGACTCATCTGGCTGCTGTCAGATGCTGGGGCGTGTTGAGCCGGCTCGGTACGCCCTGTGTGCGGAACATATGTTCTGGCAAATAGGAAAAGAGGTCTCTGTTTTCCGGACCCAGTACACCACCCTGCCCCGTCCACTTAGCTCCCCGACACCTCTCAACATCCCGTCTCCTCTTTCATCTATGAATTCTATGCAGACTAGCTGGCACCGTAACCATACGCCCAGGCTGGCTGCATAGCGCCTTATAGTACATGTAAAAAACACCATAAGTCATACTTTATTACAGCATACATTTTGGGGTAGCTCATATTTGGTTGGGGCACCCACAAACCCAATACAGGTTCTGGGACACCTTGGCACTAGCTGGGGTACCCCCCTTACCCTAGGGATTCACTCAGTTACAAGAATACATATTTTATCCCTGTGCCTCATTCTCCTTTCTGGGCTGTGCTGAAGCAGGGTACCCTAGTGGTGAGTTGCGTTTTCAAGGGGAGGTGTTGCCGGGACAATGTGCCTACATGTATCCGAGAATCAGGCATTATTCCCGGGTACATTTATAGGGGAACCTACAACTCTGGACCCCGACCTCCTGGGCACATTCTGTTAACAGATCCTCCGCAAAACCCCCCTGAAACTCATCCCCCAGTAATCTCTGCTCTCTGGCACGCCCGGCAATCCCTGCTCGCTGGCACGCCCGGAAAGGTAAAAATACAAAAAATACTTTTATTACAGGTAACACATGGTAAAGATACAATGTTACTCTCCTGGACCCTTATACACAGATCAGGAGTAACTAAAACGAGCTTAACCTTAATTTGAGAGCCTGGTTACCCCCTACTGTCACAAGGTGACCCCGTGACACAGCCTGCAGGGTGAGAGGTGACGCCCTGACAGCCCGCAGGGTGAGAGGTGACACCCAGATACAGCCTGCATGGTGACAGTCTCCGGTTCCCTCTCCTCCCTCACACAGGGTGTCGCTGTCTTTCCTTTGAGTCCGGATTCCTGTGTGCTGCCTGTGACCGCAAGTGGGAGGCTCATCAGACTTACTTTGAGACCACCGAGCTGAGGAAGCAGGGCAACCTGCCGTACGGTGAGTCACCCTACTTCCCTTACATCACGCATTCGACTCCTCTCCCCACATCTGTCACCCAACCCTCACACCCGCCCATAACCCAACACTCACTCCCTGTATCCACCCCACCTATCACCCGACCCTCACTCCCCGCATCCCCACCCATCACCCGACCCTCACTCCCCGCATCCCCACCCATCACCCGACCCTCACTCCCCGCATCCCCACCCATCACCCGACCCTCATTCCCCGCATCCCCACCCATCACCCGACCCTCACTCCCCGCATCTCCCACCCAATCACCCGCCCCTCACTCCCCTGCATCCTGTCCCCACCCACTCAACCCCCGCCCCTCCCGCCCAAACTCCCCGCATCACCCACCCATTCACCCCGCCCCTGACATTCCCCACTCCTACCCCACCCATCCCCCGCGCACCCCCCGCTCTGCCACCTCATCATCCACCCCTCCCCCCGCCCCTTCCCTCCCAAGTCCCGCTCGGGATCCCCCCCCACCCCACCTCATCACCCGACCCTCACTCTCCCTGCATCCCCACCCATCACCCGACCCTCACTCCCTGCACCCCCACCCATCACCCAACCCTCACTCCCCAATTCCCCAACCGTCACATGACACCCGCTCCCCACATCCCCACCCATCACCCCCCCGACCCTTCATTTCCGTCCCCTCATCCGCCACCATCCCCCCGACCCTCACTCGCCTTCAATACCCAGGCCATCCCCCGCCCTCCTACCCTCACGCACCATCACCCTACCCGCTGCACCTCCCGTGTCAAAATATACCGCCACCCATTCACCCCCTACCCTCCCTCCCCCCCGCATCCCCACCCATTCCACCACTCATCCCCGCACACCCCTCACTCCCCACCCCGCATCCCCACCCATCAACCCGCCCCCCCCTCACTCCCCTCCATCCCCACCCATCACCCTGACCCTCACTCCCGCGCATCCCACCCACACCCGACCCTACTCCCCCTCCCCCGCTCCCCACCCATCACCCGACCCTCATCTCCCCGCATTCCCCACCCATCACCCGACCTCTTCCTCCCCCGCATCCCCACCCCTATCACCTGACCCCTCACTTCCCCCCGCATCCTCCCCCCCCATCACGCTGAACCTCACTCCCCGCATCCCCACCCGCATCATCCCACCTCACTACAAGCCCCCTCCTCCCCCAACCCATCAACCCGACCCTTACTCCCCGCCCATGCGACCCCGCGGGCCCCTTCTCCCCGTCCTCCCCCGACATCACCCTCACCCCTCACATCCTACGCCCCTCCCATTGAGTCCCCACCACATCCCCCGCCCCCAACTATCCCCGACATCCCACCTCCTCCCGCCCGCGGGCCTCTCACGTCGCCCTCCTCCCCCCGCGTTTAATCCCCCCCCATCCCCGCCGCCCCCTCACTCCCCGCATCCCCACCCATCCCCTTACCCTCAGACTGGGTGCCTTCCAAACGACTCCCCACCCCCTCACCCTCGCCTTAACGCCCCGCATCCCCACCCATCACCCGACCCTCACTCCCCGCATCCCCACCCATCACCCGACCCTTACTCCCCGCCCATCACCCGACCCTTACTCCCCGCATCCCCACCCATCACCCGACCCTCACTCCCCGCATCCCCAAAATTACAGGGCAACACAGTAAGGTACAATATTAGACCCAAGAGCTGACACTTTCAGCCCTTGCCATACGGTTTCAGGGGCAGCCAGCCGGGCTCCACCTTTATTAATGAAGGCTGGCTAAGCCCTACCGTCACAACCAGGTTTATCAACACCTTTTTGTACCGGGATCATTGATTGAGCAAAGCAAGGAGGTAAAATAAATTGTAATTTATTTCAGGAAAAGACAGACAATTTGCACAGTTAATACACTTACTGGGAACGGGGCTAACGAATAAACTTCTCCTTTAAACGAAATTCACAAAAATGACCTCTGTTGGAGCCCTTTCCAATAACCGGGGAGGTTCTCACGAAAGTCCTGGTACTGATTTCGGCAGCAATGCCAGCCGCGACCGCTACGTCTCATAAAGCAGGACTTAGAAAATGTTCTGACTCAAAATCTTTGAAGCCGGCTCGCGTCTATTCAGTACAGAGCATCTTTGAATTTGCCGCTGTTGCGCCTCTGAGAACAACGGTGCCTCATCACCCCAGGCAGTCACCTTACCCGGCATGTCTTGGGCTTGTTCTGGCTCACCGACCATCTCTGGTTCCTCTGCGGGGACCGGGTCTGGAACCGTTTCAGCCTGCTCTGTAGTCATCGGGATACTCTAATCCCCTTGTGCCTCTTCTGGGGCACACAGGCCCTCCGAAGCCTCCATAGTTGAGGTAGATGGTGCTTTAGCAGCATCGACCACCCTAGGTGGCGGGGTTGGTCGCATCTTTGTTGCCGAAGTCCATAGGTCGCAGCAGTGTTTGCTTCAGGAATTGTGCTCCGCAACGGGCACACTGGGCTCCCCAGACCAGGTCGCTCCCTGGGAAGTCGCATTTGGGGCAAAGGCATTTCAGATACCTCTTCCCTCCAACCTTTACCACCAGGAGTCATCCTGGTAGTTGATAGTGGGTAAACTCAATCTCCTTCGACATGGTCAATCTTTTCTGTACACACGGGCACAAGAGCAACGGGTAGCTCACTCCTTTCACTCACAAACAGAAGAACTGAGGGTGCGGTCCGCTGCTTCCAAGACTTCCCTTGTTCTCCCAAGTCTTCAGGCATTGGCTACCAGCATGTCCCCTCCCTCTGGTGGAGATTAGAGAAGGGGCAACCATTAGCATAGATGGGGCGTGACTCTGACTCCGGGCTGAGCCAGTCAAATCGCTTGGGTGGGGTCCTGGCTTTCACGCCACACCCTTGCAGAACTTTGCAAAGATGCATACAGACTGTTTGCAAGCCTTCCACGTGGTTCCCATTCTCAGTGGGAACCGCCATTTTGGATTGTGCAACTCACGTGGTGCATTCCCTGGCAAGGGAACCTCCATTTTGAGCACAGTCCGTTCTCTAACTGTATAGGACACGCAATTCTGATGGGAATCCATGTCCTGTGGATCTGTACAGCACATGGTTGTGGTCTACCAAGAGTAGGTTAAACCCCCGGCTAGCACAGCTCCATCTCGATACGCTGCACATGATTACAGTCCATTGCAAGCACTCTGGGGTTCCATAGTCTGGCTACTGGCTAGTGGTACTCTGGGCTTCTTCCAACCGAGGGGTCTAGACACCTTGTACTTCAGGCACTCCTCCTAAGATACTCTCTATCAGTACCGGGTGCCGCCTCCTATTGGCTGCCAGCATCGCGAACACTCTCCAGAGGTCTCTGGGACTCAGTTAACCTGAGCACCCCTTTTAGGCATCCCGACTACCCGCCTCAGGGTGACTTAGAACAGCTATAGCCATCTTGTCCCTAGACCATTCACCTGATAGGGCCGTCTAGGTCATAGCTCCTTGCAGGGAGCGATATCCCCCTGGACACTATAAAAAGAAATAGTATCCGCAGTCCCAAGATTCCATTTGTATCCGTAAAAAGATGTCTTTATCCCTCTGCTGCTCCCACTCTCCCGTGATCAGCGGGGTCAAACCGGAACATATACCCAAAAAGGAAGCGCAAAAGAGAAAAGAACCACCCGTACCTCCTGAAGAAGCGTCATATGACGCGAAACGCGTAGAGGTGACGTCATCACGCAGCGGGGAGCGAACGTGACGATGGAAGCCCAACCTGCTGCGGATACCCAGCAGTCTAGCACTGGGGGTGTTCTCCTTCATATGTAAGCAGTAATACCATCCTCAGCACCCTGTACTTACCTAGTTGTAGTTATGTGGGTTTTGAATTGAGAATTCATCATTGTGCATAGACTGTGTGGGTTTACAGATCCTATGTGATATTTTTTATTAATTCATGTATTTTATGTGATATTGTTATTTTGAGTAAATTTATAAAGCTTTGGAATATTGACTGATGGTTCTTTTCTCTTTTGCGCTCCCCCTGTGCACTATACCTAGCCTCCCTCTTGCTGTAGCACTTGCTCTGGAAGCGTACCTTGTTACTTCCAGCCTTGTTCTGCTGAAAGCCTTTCCTGATGATCTCAGCAGCGCCTCCAAAAGTACCGGTGTTTCCCCCACCCGGTGGGAGATTTGGCCATTACTACGGTGTATGGTGCATGATACCTGCTGGTAGCAGGAGGGCTGAGTCATCCACCAGTGGTAGTGGGGACACAGGACTAGGCTTCTGGGGTTAATACCCTACATATTCATTAGCAGTGCAGCGCCTCCATCTGCCGTAGGCTCCAGGGAACTGAAGGTGATCTCCCACGGTAGAACGATTACCTCTCCCCAGTAAGGTCACGCTGCAGGCAGGAGGTATATAACAACAGGAACAGTTTATTGTCTCTTCTGTACAGCGCAGTTGCTAGGCAGGGTTCTACCCGATGCAGTCTCACAGCTATCACTGGAGATGGTCCCTGGACCTTCACTACAGGCCAAGGGCACCCGCAGCCACCCTAGCTCTTCCCTACCTCCCTAGCAGGGGCAGAGGTATGATCCACACTCACTCTCCCCCGGAGGGAAGAGGACCCAAGTATGCCCAATAGTCAGGCTCTGGGATGTGTGACCTGCCCCTCAAGTGGGTAGAGGCACTTCTAAATTTACGGGGTTCCTGCGCTTAAGTACTGCCAGGAGGAGGGCACCAGGTCTGGCTCATGATTGGTCCTGCCCAGACCTGATGTCACCGCCTCCCGCTGTCACTCAAGTGCAGCTCCTCGGAGGGGGAAAACCCCATATCAATTATTGGCAACCTGATTGTACCAGGGCTTACTGCCAGCCCAAGGGTGGAATAGTAGCCATCAGGGGACCTGGTTACATACATACCTGCATACTGTACCTGCATACTGTATCTGCATACTGTACCTGCATACTGTACCTGCATACTGTACCTGACTTTATTTTAAGCAGCATTTACGGACAAGAGAGACACTCTTGATATAATTGTGTGTGTAAATAAAGCAGCGGATTCTTGGAATTGTATTGCATTGTATGTATTGCATTGTATGTATTGCATTGCATGTATTGCATTGCATGTATTGCATTGCATGTATTGCATTGCATGTATTGCATTGCATGTATTGCATTGCATGTATTGCATTGCATGTATTGCATGCATTGCGTGTCTTGCATTGCGTGTCTTGCATTGCGTGTCTTGCATTGCCAGTGTATCTATCTCTCTGTGTATCTATCTCCCAGTATATCTATCTCCCTGTGTATCTATCTCCCTGTGTATCTATCTATCTCCCTGTGTATCTGTCTGTGTATATATCTCTCTGTGTATCTATCTCTCTGTGTATCTATCTCTCTGTGTATCTATCTCCCTGTGTATCTATCTATCTCCCTGTGTATCTATCTCCCTGTGTATCTATCTCCCTGTGTATCTATCTCCCTGTGTATCTATCTCCCTGTGTATCTATCTCCCTGTGTATCTATCTATCTCCCAGTATATCTATCTATCTCCCTGTGTATCTATCTATCTCCCTGTGTATCTATCTATCTCCCTGTGTATATATCTCCCTGTGTATCTATCTGTGTATCTATCTCTGTGTATCTGTGTATTTCTCTATCTGCGTATGTATGTATGTATGTCTCTATTTATATAGCGCCATTAGTGTACATAGCGCTTCACAGTAGTAATACACGTGGTAATCAAATAAATAACAAATAATACAAATAACAGATCATGGGAATAAGTGCTTCAGACATAAAAATTAACATTTAGGAAGAGGAGTCCCTGCCCCGAGGAGCTTACAGTCTAATTGGTAGGTAGGGAGAACGTACAGAGACAGTAGGAGGGAGTTCTGGTAAGTGCGTCTGCAGGGGGCCAAGCTTTATGTATGAGGTGTTAATTATCAGTCATGGTGCTACTCATATGCTTCGTTAAGCAGGTGTGTTTTAAGGTGGGTCTTAAAGGTGGATAGAGAGGGTGTGTGACGATGGAGAGGATTTGGCCCGGGATTAAAGGGGTTACACCCCAATTGGCCACCCTCTACCCTCACCTGGGAAGCAAGGGGTTAACTGGACTGAGGTCCAGTAATGTGTTTTTACCTCGCTTCAATATCCAAATGCTTATTCCACTGTAAAAATGTATTGTTTCTGGGCCAGTGTCTGCACCACACACACTGGGGCTTAAGGGGTTAATGAGCTGCCATTTAGGAAAATACATTAGGATGCGTGGTATCTTTTCAGAAATATCTGGGCTTCAAAGGGCTTGATTGAAGTTGGGTGTGAAAAAGTACAGATGGGGGTTTTGGTGCACAGTATGTTAATACCTGTTTGCAGGAAGCTGGAGTGGGTTGTGAGCGTTATAACTCACCCTTACAAACACCTCTGATTTAGGAGGTCTGGGGCATTGGGTGTGAAATCTAACACCAGGTGACAAATGTCCACTACCCAGGGGTCCCTGCTTCAAAGGATGAATTGATGGGGGCCAGGGGTGCGATTACCAAGGAGAGATCAGAATGAGTGACCTTATTAAATATAAGAATATTATGAGATGTCCTCGGCTGAACGTGCTAAGAGTTACATATGTGTATTCGTGGGACCAAGCCCCAACTAACGAATACAGACACCTGAGGTTTAACAGATACTAAGAGCCAGATATTACTATCTCTCTTAATTTTAGTACTACACTGTAATATTTAGTTTCATTGGGAGCGTCATACGTGACGGAATGTATTAATATGTCTCGCATGCCAGTAAGTAGCACTGAACTGAAGTTATGAAGTTATTTACAGTGTATATGGAATTTTGGTTCTGTTCTGGAAACTGCAGACTCCATCAGTTATGGTAATAAGCAGGAAGAACATCCTGCCAGGATTTACAAAGCCCGGTGATCAAAGGCTAATTGCCTAATTGTTTATGCTGGGCCCAGGAACCAAGGAACTGACTGTTTTTTAAGTGTGATACTTAACACTAACAATGGAAGTCAAAAATCTGCTTCAAAAAGCTTCAAAAGGATTTTTTCTAGACAGCGCGGCATCTTGAGTGTAAGAGAAGGGTTAATGGTATATAAGCCAGAGTCACCCCTTACTCAAATGTTTTCATGTATAGTCTTTATGCCAGAGGTCTTCATGTCCTTCATGTGTCTTCATGATCTGCTTGTCTTGCTGTGATGTCAACTGAAATATGGAAGAAATGGCCCATCCTGTATCCTGATGGCTTTCTTGTCATAATCTTTAAATAAGTGTCTATATTTTGCCTGTTATTTGTATATCTTGTGTGTTCACCTTTATCAAGGAATAAATTATATTTTATCATATCTAAGTCTCGTACCAGTTCAACCCAGTTATATATATATTATTTGGTGTAAATTACAGCCTGTCATAAGCTATCGTGCCAGGGTGCTAGTCGGGTATTGAGGGGAAGGGAATTCCAGAGGTGTGGGGCAGTCAGTGAAAAAGGTTTAAGGCGGGAGAGGGCTTTAGATACAAAGGGGGTAGAGAGAAGACATCCTTGAGGAGAACGCAAGAGTCGGGATGGTGTATAACGAGAAATTAGGGCTTCAGATGTAAGGAGGGGCAGAAGAGTGTAAAGCTTTAAAAGTGAGGAGAAGAATGGAGTGTGAGATATGGGATTTGATAGGAAACCAGGAGAGGGATTTCAGCAGGGGAGACGCTGAGACAGATTTAGGAAAGAGTAGCGTGACTCTGGCAGCAGCATTTAGGATAGATTGTAGGGGAGACAGGTGAGAGGCAGGAAGGCCGGACAGCAGGTTACAGTAATCAAGACGGGAGAGAATGAGGGCCTGAGTCAGAGTTTTAGCAGTCGAGCAAAAGAGGAAAGGGCGTATCTTTGTTATATTGCGGAGGAAAAAGCGACAGGATTTAGAAACATTTTGAATGTGAGGGGCGAATGTGAGAGAGGAGTCGAGTGTGATCCCTAGGCAGCGTGCTTGGGCTACTGGGTGAATGACTGAACTTCCAACAGTAATGTGGAAGGAGGTAGTAGGGCCAGGTTTGGGAGGAAGTATGAGGAGCTCTGTTTTAGCCATGTTGAGTTTAAGTCGGCGGAGGGCCATCCAGGATGATATCGCAGAGAGACATTCAGAAACTTTGGTCTGTAGAGCAGGTGTAAGGTCAGGGGTAGAAAAGTACATTTGTGTGTCGTCAGCATAGAGGTGATATTTAAACCCAATAGATGTTATTACAGTAGGTCACCTAGAGAGAGTGTGTACAGAGAAAAGAGAAGAGGTTCCAGGACAGAGCCCTGGGATACCCCCACAGAGAGATCGATAGAGGAGAAGGTGTTAGCAGAAGAGACACTGAAAGAACGATGGGAGAGGTAGGATGAGATCCAGGATAGAACTTTGTGACGAATGCCAAGAGTATGGAGAATGTGAAGGAGAAGAGGGTGGTCCACGGTGTCAAATGCTGCAGAGAGGTCGAATAATATGAGCAGAGTGTATTTCTGGTTCGTTTTATTATTAAATGTTTATTCTGCATTACAACTGTTTTCATCATTTAGCTATTAGACAGTGAGTGCTGGTACTTACGTAGATTTCTTTTAAAAGTTCTTCCATTTTTCTCATTTTTGTGTGTGTGTGTGGCCCTTCAACTGCAGGGGCCCCTCAAAATTCCGGCACTTCAGACACCATATGTTGCAGGGTACATGCAACCACACACGTGGGTTCTCTTGATAAGGCTTATTTATTGAGCCTTAAAAACCTACAGCACACAAAACAAAATAGCTTCTCTTCAGCAGACAAAAACAAAATAGCTTCTCTTCAGCAGACAAAAACAAAATAGCTTCTCTTCAGCATAGGAAACAAGGCAGCTTCTCTTCAGCATGAAGGACATAGACAGTTCAACACAAATGTACTTTGAAAAACAGACCTTTTAGCAGTAATCTCTTCAGTATTTCAGTCCTGTCTCCTGACCAGCTAGCCTACATGTGTGTACAGCCTGGGGTTTTTAAAACACACTTGATTATGCAGCTGGGGTCAGACTAATTAAGCAGCCCTTTTCCACTGAAACTTAACCTCGTCACTGCTGCACTGCAAGCCTAAACATAGGTTTGCCAGGTATATGGCTGGTGACGTTCATTCACCCTGTAACAGGGCAGAAGAGTGTAAAGCTTTAAAAGTGATGAGGAGAATTGCATGTGTGATACAGGATTTGATAGGAAGCCAGGAGAGGGATTTCAGCAGGGGAGACGCAGAGACAGATTTAGGAAAAGTAGGGGTAGTGATTGTGGCAGCAGCATTTAGGATATATTGTAGGGAGACAGGTGAGGAGGCAGGAAGGCCGGACGCAGAGGTTGCAGTAGTCGGATTGGAGAGAATGAGGGCCTAATCAGAGTTTTAGCAGTCGAGCACAGAGGAAAGGGTGTATCTTTGTAATATTGCGGAGGAAAAAGCGACAGGTTTTAGAGACAATTTTGAATGTGAGAGGAGAATGTAGAGAGGAGTTGAGTGTGACCCCTAGGCAGCGTGCTTGGCTACTGGTGAAATGATGGTACTTCCAACAGTAATGTGGAAGGAGGTAGTGATCCAGTTTGGGAGGAAGTATAAGGAGTTCTGTTTTTGACATGTTAAATTTAAGTCAGCGGAGGCCATCCAATGATATCGCAGAGAGACATTCAGAAAGTTTGGTCGAGTGTTGAAAGTAAATTTGTGTGTCGTCACATAGAGGTGATATTTAAACCCGAGGGATTGTGATTAGGTCACCTAGAGAAAGTGTGTACAGAGAAAGAGAAGGTCCCAGGACAGAACCCTGCGGCACCCCCACAGAAAGATCTATGGAGGAGGAGAAGGTGTTAGCAGAAGAGACACTGAAAGTACGATGGAGAGGTAAGAGGAGATCCAGGATAGGCTTGTTACGAATACCAAGAGTATGGAGAATGTGAAGGAGAAGAGGTGGTGCCAGTGTCAAATGCTGCAGAGAGGTCAAGCATATGACAGAGTGTAATGACTCTTTCTTTGGCAGCATGGAGGTCATTAGTTTTTTAGTGAGGACTGTTTCATCAGCCGAGTGAGCATGCGGAAGCCAGATTGTAGAGTGTCTAGGAGAGAATGGTGTTTGAAAAGTGGAGCAAGCGAGAGAAAACTGAACGTTCAAGGAGTTTGGAGGCAAAAGGCAGGAGGGAGACAGGTCGATAGTTAGAAAGACAGGTAGGGTCAAGCTTGCTGTTTTTGAGTAATGGTGTAACGGTTGCATGTTTCAAGGAGGAGGGAAAGGTACCAGAGTAGAGGGAGGTGTTAAATATGTGTGTGAGCATAGGGGTTATAGTAGGAACAAGATGTTAGGAGATGGAGGGAATGGGGTCAAGAGGGCAAGTGGTAGAGAGAGAAGAGGAGATCAGTAGTGATACATCCTACTCTGTGACAGCGGAAAATTGTCAAGGAAGGCAGGAGGAGAGTTAGGAAGAGGTGTGGGATGGGAGGAGGAAACACAGGGGATGTTCTGACAAATGGATTCCACCTTTTCCTTGAAATAGTCAGCAAAGTCCTGAGGAGAAATGGAGGAAGAAGAGGCAGCTGGGGGTGGTTTGAGTAGAGAGTCAAAGACAGAGAAGAGTCGGCGTGGGTTAGACTTGTGTGTTGATTAATGAAGTAAAGTAGGTTTGTTTAGCCTGAGAGAGGGCCGAGTTGAAACAGGATAGCATAAATTTGTAGTGAAGGAAGTCTGCAAGAGTCTGAGATTTACTCCAGAGGCGTTCAGAGGAACGAGTGGAGGAACGCAGCATGCGAGTGTGGGAATTTAGCCAGGGTCTAGGGTTAGAAGGGCGAGGGCAGCAGAGAGAAAGCGGGGCATGTATATCAAGAGAGGAGGATAAGGCAGAGTTGTAGTTCCTGACCAAGTTGTCAGGGTCTGAAGCAGAACTGAGAGAGGAGAGGGAGGAGCGTAAAGCGGAATCAAAAGCTGGTAGGTTAGTCAGGTTTCTCTAGAAGCGAGGGGTAGATGGAGATGGAGATGGAGAAGGGGAGAAGCGAGATAGAGAGAATGAGATGAGGTGATGGGGATAGAAATATACAAGTAGTGACATCCTGTCTCAGCTCTCTCCCTAACAGTTCCTTCAGATATCGAATACCTTTTTGAAATGAAGAAAAGGAGGATATCTGTTCATTCACAGATATTAAAAATGTACCATTTTCAGGCTATTTATATAAAACCAACAAATTTGCCCCACATTCCCAAACCCCAGTTATCCTCTAAATATTAGCAATAGTTGCTCTCATGCCGGATATTTGCAGCTTTTGTATTTGTTGATTTACAGATGTATCACAAATTAGCCGTCGTTGACTTAATTTTACAATTTCTTGTGATAATCCCCAAATATTCCCCATAGTTACAATAAATTCAGATATTCACAAATATGTTGTCAGCTGGTTATTTTCCCGATACCTGAACTTGCACAAAGCCGTCCTGTCTCTACCCCACAGCCTACCCGTTAATGTGACTTCCCGCTCTGCCTCCTGGCACAGGAGTAGTAAGGCATTTACCCTCCTGCCAGCTGATGAGCTGCTCTGTTCCTCTCTGTCCCCAGGGGAAGACTACATGCCCTTCACGGAGATGCCCCACTTGCAGAACGCAGCGCTGAGGGGCTGCGAGGAGGACCCATGTGAAGATTTGTCCCAATATGGGGGTCGGCAAGCACTCCCCCCCAGCTCACACCCTGTGCCTCGCCCCTCTCTTGGTCCCTGCAACATGACTCACAAAAAGAATGGGAAGAGCAGTTAGGGCCGAAGGGAACACCCCCTCCCCTCCCACCACCCGGAGGGAACGCCCCTCTCCCCCTCCCACCACCCAGAGGGAACGCCGCTCCACCCTCCCACCACCCGGGGGAATGAGACATCAGACACCCCCTGAGCACAGGACCGAATAAAAGCATGAGAGCCACTAGGCATTGTGTCCATCCGTCAGTGACCTGCCCAACTGTGACTGCGTGTCACCAGAACGGATGTATCTCCCGTTATTGTACTCGTCAGTGAGTTAGAGCACATTAAACATGGTATGTTTACGAGATATTTCAAAATACATTAACGTGTGATGTAGTGCGAAGGTTCAGCTGAAAATAAGCATGATGATCACCATGAGTGCAATCCCAAAGTCCTGGGAAATAGTCCCTAGCGGGACAACCCACCCGGGCCACCAACACAACACAGACCAACAATGTCTTCAAAGTGCAGGTCTCCTCTAGGACAGAGATACACAGTGCAGGTCTCCTCTGGGACAGAGGTACACAGTGCAGGTCTCCTCTGGGACAGAGATACACAGTGCAGGTCTCCTCTGGGACAGAGATACACAGGGCAGGTCTCCTCTGGGACAGAGATACACAGTGCAGGTCTCCTCTGGGACAGAGATACACAGTGCAGGTCTCCTCTGGGACAGAGGTACACAGTGCAGGTCTCCTCTGGGACAGAGGTACACAGTGTGTAGTCACCATCTATACAGAGACACAACAGCCAGGCTCCCTCTTTATACATAGATATACAGGGCAGGTCTCTCTGGGACAGAGATAAACAGCCGCAGGTCCTCCTCGTGGGATAGAGATACCAGTGCATGTCTCCTCTGGGACAGAGGATACACGCGTAGGTCTCCTCTGGGAGTATACACATGCAGGTCTCCCTCACTGTGGACAGAGACACAGAGCAGTTCTCCTCTTGGGACAAGAGACCACAGTGAGGTCCCTCCTCTTGGGACCGAGACACAAACACTGCAGTCTCCTCTTGTACCAACCACAGATATACAGTTGCACGGTCTCCCCCTTGGACCAGAGATACCAGTGCAGGTCTCCTCTGGACTATATACACAGTGCAGGTCTCCTCTTGGACACGAGATACAACACAGTGCAGGTCTCGCTCTGGGACAGAGTACCAGTGCAGGTCTCCTCTGGACAGAGACCTACACAGTGCAGGGAAGAGGCATTGGAGAGCTGGGGAAATAGTATGGAATGAAATATATATATGTTCAAGAATGTGTTCTGTAGGGGGGAGCAAGGAAGGAAGAGGACAAAAAAAATGATAAAAAGAGAAGTATGTAGGGGGATGAAGTAGTGGAACAATAAGTGACGAAGAAGGAAGAATCGACAGGGGGGGGTAAGTAGACAGGGAGGACAAACATAGGAGCGAGGGACAGAGGAGGAAGGGGATTAGAGGAAATAGGAAATAATAGAAGAGTCTCCTCTGGACAGAGATACCCATTTGGCGGTCTCCTCTGGGACAGAGATTACAAAGTGCAGGTCTCCTCTGGGACGATATACCCCAGTGTCAGGTTCTCCTCTGGGACAGAGATACCATGCAGTCTCTCTGGGGGGACAGCGATACAAACATGTCAGGTCCTCACTCTATGACAAAAGGTACACATGCAGGTCTCCTCTGGGACAGAGATACACAGTTGCAGGTCCCTCTGGGACAGAGATACAAGTGTGTCTCTGGGACAGGTCACAGTGCAAGGTCATCCTCTGGGACCGAGAATACAAAGTGCAGGTCGCCTTCTGGGACAGATATACCCAGTGCAGGTCTCCTCTGGACAGAGATAAAGTTGCAGTCTCCTTGGGACAGAGATACCTTCATTTCCTCCTCTGGGACAGAGATACCCACGTGCCCAGGTCCCCTCTGGGACACAGAGTACACACAGTGCAAGGTCTCCTCTGGACAAGATACACAGTGCAGGTCTCCTCTGGGAGCATGTAGACAAACACAGTGCAGGTCTCCCTCTCTGGGACAAGACACACAGTGCATGTCTTCGCTCTGGGACAGATACCACACAGTGCAGGTCTCCTCTGGGACGAGACACACAGTGCAGGTCTCCTCTGGGACAATAACAGGTCTCCTCTGGGACAGAGATCCAAATGCAAGTCTCCTCTGGGGACAGAGATACACAGTGCAAGTCTCCTCTGGGACAGAGATACAAACACAGCTGCAGCAGGTCTTCCTCTTGGACAGAGACACCAGTGCGTTGTCATCCTCTGGGACAGAGATTAACAGCAGTGCAGGTCTCCTCTGGACGAGATACACATGCATGTCTCCTCTGTGACAGGAGATACAAAGTTGCCGGTCTCCCTCTGGGACAGAGATCACACAGTGCAGGTCCCTCTGGACAGAGACCACAAGTGTCAAGGTCTCCTCTGGACAAGATCACAGTGCAGGATCTCCTCTGGGACCAGAGATACACAGTGCAGTGCTCCTCTGGGACGAGATACAAGTGCAAAGGTCTCCTCTGGGACCAGAGATACCAAAGTGTGCGATTCTCCTCTGGGACATAGATCAAAGTGCAGGTCTCCTCTAGGAGCAGAGGTCCACACTGTGCGATGCTCCTCTGGGACAGAGATACGCCAGTGCAGGTCTCCTCCCTGGTACAGAGTACACAGTGAGGTCTCCTCTGGGACAGAGAATCACAGTGCAGAGTCTCCTCTGGGACATAGATACAACAGTGCAGGCTCCTCTGGACAGAGATACACAGTCAGTCTTCCTCTGGGCAGAGATACACGTTGCAGGTCTCCTCTGTGACAGAGATACACAGTGCCAGGTCCTACTCTGGGACAGAGATACACAGTGGCGGTTTCCTCTGGTGACCTATGATACACAAGTGTCAGGGCAGGTCTCCTCTGTGACAGAGATCACGTGCAGGTCCTCCTCTGTGACAGAAGATACAAATTCAGGTCTCCTCTGGGACAGAGAGTTACAAAGTGTGCATGGTCTCTGGGACAGGAGATACACAGTGGCAGGTTGCTCCTCTGGGACAGAGATACAAAGTGCAGGTCTCCTCTGGGACAGACGAACACAGTGCATTCTCCCTCTGGGACGAGGATAGCAAGTGCAGGTCTCCTCTGGGACCGAGATACACAGTGCAGGTCTCCTCTGGGACAGAGATACAAAGTGCAGGTCCCTCTGGTGACAGTATACACAGTGCAGGTCTCCTCTGGGACAGATACACAGTGCAGAGTCCCCCTGGGACGTAGACTACACAGTGCAGGTCCCCTCTGGGACAGAGATACCATGCAGTTTCTCCTCTTTGACATGATACCAGTGCAGTCTCCTCACGGGACAGAATACACAGTTGCAGTCTCCTGCTTGGACAGAGATCACAAGTGCAGGTCTCCTCTGGACGAGGTACACAGTGCAGGTCTTCCCTGGGACAGAGACACACGTGCGGTCTCCTCTGGACATAGATATACCCAGTGCAGGTCTCCTCTGTGTGACAGAGATACACAGTTGCCGGTCCCGCTGGGACAGAGATACACACGTGCAGTCTCCTCTGGGACAGAGATACACATTGCATTGCTCTCTGGATCAGAGAATACAAAGTGCAGGTCCCCTCTGGACAGGAGATACACAGTGCGGTCCCTCTGGGAACAAGACACCAGTGCAGGCTCCTCTGGGACCGATATACACGTTGCAGGTCTCGCTCTGGGATCAGAGATACAATGTCAGTGTCTCCTCGTGGGACAGAGATAACACAGTGCAGGTCCTCCCTCTGGTGACATAGATACAAAGTGCAGGTCCGCCTCATGGGATCAGATATACACAGTGCAGGTCCTCCTCTGGGACAAGAGACACACGGTCGTGCAGGTCTCCCTCTTTGACAGAGATACACATTGGAGGTCCTCCTCTGGGACAGAGATACACAGTGCAGGTCTCTCTGGGACAGAAGATTACCACAGTGCAGGTCGCCCTGGGACATAGATACACAGTGCAGGGTCTCCTCTGGGACAGAGACACACAGTTCAGGTCTCCTCTGGGAACAGAGATACCCAGTGCAGGTCTCCTCTGGGACCGATATACAAAGTCAGTTCTCCTCTGGGACAGAGATACACGTGCAGTCTCCTCTGGGCACGAGTACAAACAAGTGCAGGTCTCCTCTTGGAACAGAGATACACAGGCCGGTCGTCCTCTGGGACAAGATACACAGTGCAGGTCTCTCGGCTGGGAAGAGACGACACGTGCAGGTCCTCCTCTGGGACAGAGCTACACAGTGCAGTCTCCCTGGGACAGCGATACACAGTGCATGGTCTCCTCTGGGACAGAGATACGCAGTGCAGGTCTCCTCTGGGCGAGGTAACACAGTGCAGGTCTCCTCTGGGACAGAGACAAAACACCAGTGCAGTCTCCTTCTGTGACAGAGATACACAGGTGGCAGGTCTCCTCGGTGACGAGATACACAGTGAATGTCCTCCTCTGGGACAGAGATCCCATAGGCAGGTCCCTCTTGGACAGAGATTACAAACCTGTGCAGGTCTCCTCTGGGACAGAGCCACACAGTGCAGGTCTCCTCTGGGACAGAGATACATCAGTGGCAGTTCCTCCTCAACGGCAGAGATGACACAGTGCAGGTCTCCTCTGTGGACAGAGATACACAGTGCAGGTCTCCTCTGGAAGAGACACAGTGCAGGTCGCCTCTGGGACAGAGACACACAGTGCAGGTCTCCTCTGGGACAGAGAAACACAGTGGCAGGTCTCCGGGGCCAGAGATACACATGCAGTCTCCTCTGGGATCGAGATACACAGTGCAGGTCTCCTCTGGGACACGTTAGAACCCACGTGCATGTCTCCTCTGGGACAGAGACACACAGCTGCAGGTTCCTCTGGGACAGATACACACAGGCAGGAGTTCTCGCTCTGGGCAGAGGTACACAGTGCCGGGGGTTTCCCCCCCACCCCACCTTGCCTCTGGGAAAGAGATACACAGTAGAGCTCTATCACAAGTTCATAATGCAGCCCCACTTAATGTACAGCACAGACAGTGGCACGACCACGTTTCAGGTCCCATATGGGATCGTTCAATGAGTGGTCACTAGCTGGTGCATTGAGCAGAGTGGTCTGTTTTTTTGCAT
>WSYH01007168.1:0-15562 GCA_036426205.1 Ascaphus truei | reverse complement strand
CACAGTGCAGGTCTCCTCTGGGACAGAGACACACAGTGCAGGTCTCCTCTGGGACAGAGACACACAGTGCAGGTCTCCTCTGGGACAGAGGTACACAGTGCGGGTCTCCTCTGGGACAGAGGTACAAAGTAGAGCTCTACTCACAAGTTCATAATGAAGCTCTCCACTTAATGTGACAGCACAGAACAGTGGCAAGACCACGTTTCAGGTCCCATATGGATCTTTCATGAGTGGTCACTAGCTGGTGCATTGAGCAGAGTGGTCTGTGCATGCGTGCTTCTGTACACACCGTGTTCAGAGAGCGTACGCATGTACACACCGTGTTCAGGTACCGTACATGCAATGTCTTAGTACTGGATTGATACTTGGTATTGGAACTAGTAAATTAATTCAGCAATGTGATAACATATTTTGCCAGATACAAGACACGTTACAGCCTGCCAGCACATAGGCGGAAACCAGGACCTTCCCCAACGCGTTCCAGTGCAGGAACAGCAGGGTCAAAGGAAAGCAGTTATTAAATGTGACGGTTTGTCCCGCAGAGCACATTACTGCTATGAAATCCACAATCTGTCTGCCTCGTCATTCCAAGATTATTTTGTAAACAATAAGGTGGGATTTGTTAAAAAAATGGTGATTTTATTCTAACGCGGGAAGAAGAAGAGTCCTTTCTTTGAGGCAGTTACATACAGTCCGTCAGGCATGTTCTGTAGCATTCACTGTCAGGCATGTTCTGTAGCATTCACTGTCAGGCATGTTCTGTAGCATTCGCTGTCAGGCATGTTCTGTAGCATTCACTGTCAGGCATGTTCTGTAGCATTCACTGTCAGGCATGTTCTGTAGCATTCACAGTATATTTCTATGAGGTATGCAACCTTTGATATAGGTGGGATGCGTTGTTCCACGCAGTGACTGGCTTCACATTATACCGATAGGACTGGTGTGGTTTTAAAAAGTCCATGCAGCCTATCGGGATATAAATTCATCAGCAGTGGAAAGATTCATCTAAGATTTCATCTAAGCTTCAGCGTTCAGTCCAAAGACTTTAACATCAGAACCAACATTTGTATCCAGTCTCCAGTATTCGTAAGGACTAAGGATTTGCTAACCATCCTGTATTGGGGGAATGAAAAGATTACTTTCGCAGAGTAATTGTGGTTTGCGAGAAGCGCCCCTAGCCAAGACTGTTTTTCGGCTCTGTTTTTGCGCACCAGCCCCTCTCCGGGAATTGGGGCCTAGAGACTTTATTTCTGTGAAGTTCATTCCGGGAACATTTGTTTCCATTTTGCCCTGTCCATTGAGTGTTATTTTCGCAGTATTTTGTAGATCAAGCTGTGTATGTTCATTCTGTTAATAATCACAATTTATTTATCTCTCGCTTTGCTCAATCAAAGGATCCGGGTTATTAGGATGTTAAAGTCTGGTCTCCCGTGACAAATCGGGTCCTACCCCTACCCTGCTGAAATGATGAAACGCAGAAGTTTCCACCTGCGAGACCAAAACTAATGGGATTTGGGCACTCGAGTTTGAGACAATTTACACAAAATCAGTGAGACGGACAGAAATCGGAATCAGTGTCACCTTCTCATTCATACAGAGGCAGCGCAACCCTGGAAAAGTCATTCCTTCCTGGGAGGAGATCTCTATATTTATCGTACTACCGGTGGAGAGGACACATCACCAGCTGTGCACACCCTAATATATCACTGGTGTGAGTTTCTCTATGACACGCTTCTGATCTAGCTGTAAATCTAGACCTGGAGAGGTTAATGAGGCTCCCTGATGACCGCTGACAAGACACAAAGACCCAGGAGAGGAGCATAAAGCTCAAGAGGAGTAAATTGAGAGTTCAACATTTGTAGAACTACAAGAAGAATTCCAACTTTTAGTGTAATAAATTCAATTTGTATTCCCATTCTTTCTTCTCGCTCTCCCAATTAATCCCTGGGATCACCCACGGCGCCCAAGAGAACCATTCTACACCAGAACCGAGTCAATCTCACAGTTTTTATTTTAATTTAGACACGGCGTTTAACAGACTCAATGGAGTCTCCTTACCCCAAACACACTGGATTTTATGATAAATGTGACCAGAATAAAAGAGAAGAAAGTGAATGCTACAGAACTAGACGTGGCACTGACATTGAAAGCTACAGAACATGCCTGAAACAGTTGAACGCTCCATAACATGCCGAAATATATCACAAGTGATATGCTACATACAAACCAATATACCTGACAGTGAACGCTATCAGACAGCCTGACAGGGAGTGCTACAGAACATGCCTGACAGTGAATCTGGGGGACAGAACCTGCGGCTGACAGTGAGTGCTTAGTCAGGTAACGATGCCTGACATGAATGGCTGAGCATAACATCGCCTGACCGTGAATGCTACGGAGGGGAACATGCTTAACAGATTAATGCTACAGAACTGCCTGAGCCGTTGTAGATGCACACAGAACGGAGGTGCCTGACATGAATGCTAGACGCGAATGCAGCGCGTGACAGTGAGTGGGTCGACGAACATGCCTGACAAAATAGAATATGAATGCTTCCAGAACTGCCTGACAGTGAGAATAGCTACAGAACATATAACCTTAACAGGGAATAGCAAATACAGCGCTCATGCACTATCCAGTGAATGCTACAGGGGAGAACATGAAAAGCCTGAGCGAGGGGTGAATGCTACGAACAAGCCTGCCAGTGAATGCTACAGACATGCATGACAGTGAAGCTACAGGGGACCAGGGGGGATGCCTGGACTGGGGAGTGCGACAGAACATGCCTGAACACGAATGCTATCATAAACATGCCTTACATTGAATGCGACAGTAACATGCCTGAACCAGTGATCTATCAGAACATGCCCCTGACAGTGAATGCTAACAGAACATGCCTGACAGTGAATTGCTCAAGAACATGCCTGAACAGTGAAGTCTACGGAACAGGGGTGGGGGGGTGCCTGACATTGAATCCACAGAACATGCCCTACCAGCGAAGCTACAGAACAATGCCTGACATTGAATGCTACAGAACGCCCTGACAGTGAATGCTACAGAACATGCCTGACAGCGAATGCTACAGAACATGCTGACATTGAAATGCTAAGCGAAACATCCTGACAGTAATATGCTAGCAGAACATAACTGACTGACTGTATGTACTGCCGTGCGAAAGAAAGGACTCTTCTTCTTCCGCGTTAGAATAAAATCACCAAGTGTTTTAAAACAACTCCCACCTTATGTTTACACAATAATCTTGGAATGACGAGTCGACAGATTGTGGATTCATAGCAGGTAATGTGGCTCTGCGACAAACCGTCACATTTTAATAACTGCTTTCCTTTGACCCTGCTGTTCCTGCACTGTAACGCGTTGGGGAAGGTCCTGGTTTTCCGCCTATTGTTCTGTGCGGGGGCTGTAAACGTGTCTTGTATCTTGCAAAATATGTTTATCAATTGGCTGAATATTTACTAGTTTTCCAATACCCGTTCATCCAGTAACTAAGAACTTGCATGTACGGTAACCTGAAACGGTGTTTACAACATGCGTACGGCTCTCTGAACACGGTGTGTACAGAAGCACGCCTGCACAGACCACACTCGGGCTCACTGCCCCACTAGTGACCACTCATGAAGTCCCTATGGGACCTGAAACGTGGTCTTGCCACTGTCTGGTGCTGTCACACTTAAGTTGAGAGCTTCATTATAACTTGTGAGTCAGGGCGTCTACTTTGTACCTCTGTCCGCAAGGAGACCCGCACTGTGTACCTCGTGTCCCAGAGGAGACCTGCCTGTGGTGTCTCTGTCCCAGAGAGACCTGCAACTGTGTGTCCTCTGTCCCAGAAGGAGACCTGCCACTGTGTGTCTCATTATCACCAGATGAGACCTGAACTGTGTATCTCTGTCCCAGAGGAGACCTGCACTGTGTACTGCTTTCGCCAGAGGAAGACTGCAACTGTGTAATCCTGTCCAGAGAGACTCTGCACTGTGTGTCTCTGTCCCAGAGATAACCTGCACTGGGTCTCTGTCCCAGAGGAGACCTGCACTGTGTATCTCTGTCCCAGAGGAGACCTGCAATGTATGTATCTCTGGTCCCGTGATGAGGCCTGGCACTGTGTATCTCGGGCCCAGAAGTCGACCCCCACTTGCCAACTAGTGTGTCTCTGTCCCAGTAAGGAGACCTGCACTGTTTATCACTCAATTAATCCCAGAGAGACCTGCATACATGTGTATCTCTGGTCCCAGAGGAGACCTGGCACTGTGTCTCTCTTTCGCCGAGGAGACCTGCACTGTGTTCTCTGTGTCCCATAGAGACCGGCACTGGTGTGTCATCTGTCCAGAGGACGACCCTCTGACTGTGTACCTCTGTCCCAGAGGAGACCTCACGTGTATCTCTGTCCCATTGTAGACCTGCACTGTGTATCTCCTGTCCCCAGAGACCTGCCACTGTGTATCTCTTCCCAGAGGAGACTGCAACTGTGTGTCCTCTGTCCCAAGAGACCTCACTGTGTAATCTCTTCCTTCCGTGCCATAGGAGACCATTAAACACTGGGTATCCTCTGGCCCCATAGGAACCTTCACTGTGTTCTTCTGCCCATAGGAGACCTTCACTTTGTATCTCTGTCCCCGAGGAGACCTGCACTTTGTATCTCTGTCCCATAGGAGACCTGCATGTGTATCTCTGTCCAGCAGGAGACCTGCCTTGTGTCTCTGTCCCAGAGGTAGAACCGTGCACGGGTGTGTAATCCTGTCCAGAGGAGACCTGCACTGTGTATCTACTGTCTCCGAGGAGACCTGCAACTGTGTATCTCTGTCCAATAGGAGACCCGCACTGTGTATCTCTGTCCCCAAGGGACCTTCACGTGTGTCTCTTTCCCAGATGGAAACCTGCACTGTGTATCTCTGTCCAGAGGGGAACCTGCACTTTGTATCCTCTGTGTGGCGCCAGAGTGATACCTTGCACTGTGTATCTCTGCCCAGAGGAGACCTGCACTTTGTTATCTCTGTCCCAGAAGAGACCTGCACTGTGTAAATCCTCTGGTCCCAGAGGAGACCTGCCTGTGTGTCTCTTCCCAGAGGAGACCTGCACTGTGTATCTCTGTCCAGGAGGGGACCTGCACTTTGTATCTCTGTCCCATAGGAGACTGGCACTGTTGTATCTCTGGTCCCCGAGGAGACCTGCACTTGTATCTCTGTCCCCCAGAGGAGACCTGCCCTGTGGTATCTCTGTCCCGAGGAGACCATTCACTGTGTACTCGGTGTCCCAGAGGAGACCTGCACTGTGTGTCTCTGTCCCATAGAGACCTGGCACTGTGTACCTCTGGTCCCATCCCGGCAAGAGTTGACCTGCACTGTGTATCTCTTCACCAGAGGAGACCTGCACTGTGTATCTCTGTCCCGTGATGGAAAGCCTGCAGCTGTGTATCTCGTGTCCCAGAGGAGACTTCACTGTGTATCCTGTCCCAGCGGAGACCTTCACTGGTGTGTCTCTGTCCCCAGAGGAGACCTGCACTGTGTATCTGTCCCAGAGGAGACCTTTCACTTTGTAGCTCTCTGTCCCAGAGGAGAACCTGCAGCTTTGTATCTCTGCCAGAGGAGACCGCACTTTTGTTTAATCCTCTGTCCCAGAGGAGACCTGCCTTTGTATCCTCTGTCCCAAGGAGACCTGCACTGTGTATCTCGTCCAGAGGAGAACCTGCACTTTGTAATCTCTGTCCAGATGAGACCGCACTGTGTATCTCTGTCCCAGAGGACCTGCACTTTGTATCTTCTCTGTCCCAAGGAGACCTCTCCGTCTCTGTAGCGTTCACTGTCAGGCACGTTCTGTAGCATTCACTTTCTCTCTTTATTCCTGGTCACACATTTTATCATAAAATCCAGTGTTTTGGGTAAGGGAGACTCCATTGAAGTCTGTTAAACGCCGATGCTAAATTAAAATAAAACCTGTGAGATTGACTCGGTATCTGTGTGTAGATGGTTCTCTTGGGCGCCGTGGGTCGATCCAGGGATTAATTGGGAGAGCGAGAAGAAGAATGGGAATACAAATTGAATTTATTACACTAACAGTTGGAATTCTTCTTGTAGTTCTACAAATGTTGAACTCTCACTTTACTCCTCTTGAGCTTTATGCTCCTCTCCTGGGTCTTTGTGTCTTGTCAGCGGTCTATCAGGGAGCTCCATTAACCTCTCCAGGTCTAGATTTTACAGCTAGATCAGAAGCTGTGTCATAGAGAAACTCACACCAGTGATTATATCAGGGTGCTACCAGCTGTGACTGTGTCCTCTCCACCGGTAGTACGATAAATATAAGAGATCTCCCTCCCAGGAAGGAATGACTTCTTCCACGTGCTTGCGCTGCCTCTGTATGAATGAGAGGTGACCACTGTTCCGATTTCCTGTCCGTCTCACTGATTTTTAGTGTAAATGTCTCAAACTCTGAGTGCCCAAATCCCATTAGTTTTGGTCCTCGCAGGTGGAAACTTCTGCGGTTTCATCATTTTCAGCAGGGTAGGGTAGGACCCGATTGTCACGGGAGACCAGAACTTTTAACATCCTAATAACCCGGATCCTTTGATTGAGCAAAGCGAGAGATAAAATAAATTGTGATTTATTAACAGAATGAACATACACAGCTTGATCTACAAAATACTGCGAAATAACACTCACTGGGACAGGGCAAAATGAAACAAAATGTTCCCGGAATGAACTTCACAGAAATAAAGTCTCTAGGCACCAATTCCCAGGAGCGGGGCTGGTGCGCAAAACAGAGCCGAAAAACAGTCTTTGGCTAGGGGCGCTTCTCGCAACCACACTTACTCTGCCGAAAGTAATCTTTTCATTCCCCCAATACAGGATTGGTTAGCAAATCCTTAGTCCTTACGAATACTGGAAGCTGGATACAAATGTTGGTTCTGATGTTAAAGTCTTTGTACTGCACGCTGAAGCTTAGATGAAATCTTAGATGAATCTTTCACTGCATGATGAATTTATATCCCGATCGGCTGCATGGACTTTTAAAACCACACCAGTCCTATCGGTATAATGTGCAGCCAGTCACTGCGTGGGAACAACGCATCCCACCTATTATCAAGGTTTGCCAATACCTCATAAACATGATCCGTCAAAACGCCGTTCCACTGCGGAACAGCGTTCTTATAAACATCTTCTTTGTAAGCAATTTCAACTTCTCTCCTTTATTTATGTAGATTCCTATCACAAGAGCTTGCCCCCCTTTTTTTATCATAAATCCTTGTTTTGTGTAGGATAACTTCATTGAATCTCTTTTTAACAAACGCCGATGCTAAATTAAATAAAACCTGTGGAGATGACTCGGTATCTGTGTGATGATGGTTTCTTCTTTCGTTGGCATTTTTCGATCCAGGTCTTAATTGGGAGAGCGAGAAAGAAAGAATGGAATACAAATTGAATTATTACACTAACAGTTGGAATTCTTCTTGTAGTTCTACAAATGTTAACTCTCACTTTATCCTCTTGAGCTTTATGCTCCTCCTGGGTCTTGTGTCTTGTGTCAGCGGTCTATCAGGGAGATCCCATTAACCTCTCCAGGTCTAGATTTTACAGCTAGAATCAGAAGCTGTGTCATAGAGAAACTCACACCAGTGATTATATCAGGGTGCTACCAGTCTGTGACTGGTGTCCTCTCCACCGGTAGTACGATAAATATAGAAGATCTCCCTCCCAGGAAGGAATGACTTTCTTCCACGTGCTTGCGCTGCCTCTGTATGAATGAGAGGTGACCACTGTTCCGATTTCCTCCTGTCCGTCCTCACTGATTTTAGTGTAAATGTCTCAAACTGAGTGCCCCAATCCCATTAGTTTTGGTCCTCGCAGGTGAACTTAAAACTTCTGCGGTTTCATCATTTCACAGCAGGTAGGGTAGGACCCGACCCGATTGTCCACGAGACCAGAACTTTAAACATCCTAACATAACCCGGATCCTTTGATTGAGCAAAGCGAGAGAGAAAATAAATTGTGATTTATTAACAGAATGAACATACACAGCTTGATCTACAAATACTGCGAAATAACACTCACTGGGACAGGGCAAAAATGAAACAACGATGTTCCCGAATGAACTTCACAGAAATACAAGTCTCTATGCACCAATTCCCAGCGGGCTGGGTCTGCGCAAAACAGAGCCGAAAAAACAGTCTTTGGCTAGGGGCGCTTCTCGCAACCACACTTACTCTGACCGAAAGTAATCTTTTATTCCCCAATACAGGATTGTTAGCAAATCCTTAGTCCTTACGAATACTGAAGCTGGATACAAATGTTGGTTCTGATGTTAAGTCTTTGTACGCACGCTGAAGCTTAGATAATCTAGATGAATCTTTCACTGCATAGATGAATTTATATCCCATCGGCTGCATGACTTTTAAAACCACACCAGTCCTATCGGTATAATGTCAGCCAGTGCGCCGTGGTAACAACATCATCCCACCTATTATCAAGGTTTGCCAATACCTCATAGAAATAATACCAAATATATTTCCAAATTGAGTCCTAAACTTAAACTAAACTGTCTTTAAACTTAAGACATTAGCACCCCTAGGACTTAATTTGGAAATTGATTTGGTATAATTTCTATCATTTGAAATTGAGTCCATAATATCTTTGGAGGTTGTGATGTTAATGTTAATGTTAATTCCTGTGACTCTGTACGAATGTACGAACTGTATGAATAAGGTGGAAGATGTTAATTAAAGCATTATGGATGTATCTTTTATTATATATATGTGCAGTACTTGGAGGGTGTTTTTCCTGTTTTTACTGTTTATTCAAATATTAGTAGGAAGATGAATTTGGTATTCAGAACAGTACCAAATCCTCATGATAACTTCTGGCAAACCTGCCCTCTTAACAGGGATTACTGCACAAAAGGAGAGAGGCATGTAAACCCAAAATTATACAGGGCTACAATCTCCCCCTGGTGGAATCCAACGACCCCGCTTGGACCTAAATTTGCAGAACCTTCCTTCAAATGGGCAACTGCAAAAGACACAAAAACAATAATATCAATACAGGAATACATCTTCCCACACTGTACATAATTACTGCAACCAGAACTTATACTTAATAGACTACTCCCTAGGAGAATCTAAACATCAGTAATAATGCCTGGGGTCAGGCTTCTTTACCTCCCTCCCATTAGCATCAAGCGCTGTTATGCTGTAGGATCTAGGGGGTGCATTTTCTGGTCGATATTCCATCTTGTGCATATAGATGTTGCGTTCAACACTCCAAATCCTCATTAAGTAACAGGTTCTAGCCTCTGTTCTATGCTCCGAGTGGTTAGATTTGGACTTAATGTAATCCTCCACTGCCTCCCTTAACCAGGTATCCCTATTGTCCTCTATTTCCTGCATCAGAGGTTCTGGAACATAGGGGTACTCCAAACCATGCGACTGTTTATAGCGTGCAACTATGGCCCTCTCAGCCCTGCTGATTCTAATCAATTTCTTATTTCCTGCTTTGCCTGGCAGGACCCAAGACAGGGGCTCTTCAGGGGCAATTACATCATAAAGGATAGAGGATCTCCTGGGGGTAACTATTCCATGCTGTATATCATGCCACCGTCTAGCTAGTTCTTCCTGGCGTTCCTCCTCCTGTGTACTCGCCCACATCCCACCAGTGGTCAACCACATCTCCCCTCATTAGTACAAACCGGGTGCGGTCTAACCACTCCGAATATCCCTCATACATTGGAGCCCACCATTTGGTGCTATGCTCCACAGACTGCTCCTTCACCGCCAAGACAGTCTCACTCTCCTCAGTCTCTCCCCCAGAAGAGACACCTGAGGTATTGGTTGACCTAGAGGCCGACCCATATCGCTTAGGCCTTCCCCTCTCAAAATTATTATAGACAGCAGGGTTCCTTTTCGGGGATGTCCTAGCAGGAATCATTTCCCTCCCCGACCCCTCATCAGATGTAAAACATTCACCCCTGTCCATGGCCGACCCAGGCCGTTCCTCCGACGTGTCCCGTGACTCCACAGACCACCCTTGGCTTGATTGGGACCCAGAGGAAGATGTGACAGGGGATTGGGCAGTGGCCTTGGGCAGGGGGAAGGGGGAAGTGTTCTTACGCTGCGGGATTATGATCCGCAATTTGGCGATGCCGCGGCCCATGGCAACGTTGGGCAGATCAGGCTCACCCGTCTTCCTACCTCCCCGACTCTTCACTGCTCCCCGGTATCTGTCCATATCTTCCTTGGACAGGCTGGTGCTGATCATCGGCGGCGACAGTTGCTTCCGGTCGGCTCCGCAGTGGCCACCGGAAGTGACGTCATCGTTATCGCGGGATGAGACGCCATCTTGGGTGGGGTCCCCCATCGGAACTTCTTCCACCATTTTGACATCCAGCGCCGGATACAGAAGGTTGCTCCTCAGCTTCACTTGGGCCTTGGTCGGGCCTTTCTCCTCGGCCGCCTCCATCGGGGCCTGTGGGAGGTAAGAGGGTATCTCACCACTCCGCTGGCTTGCGATGAGGTCCTCTTCTCCCGACACGCTGGGAGTCGCCACGGCCATGGGACTCGTCCGCTGCTCCGGCCGCACCAGCGCAGGTTGTCGGGGAATGTCGAGGCTCAGCTCCTCAGGATCACCGGTAAGTCGCTTTTCTTTGCTTTCAGCACGGCTGTAGTGGCCCGCCGGTAGGCGCATCACCACTGACGTAGGACTTCCCTGCTTGTCGTCCGACGAGGCAGACTCCGATGCCGGTAAGGGTACCTCCGCAGGGGACCAACAGTGAGGTTCCGGGTTCTCGCTGCGGTTGCAGGCCCCAGCTCCATTCTTTTCAGGTACCGTCATCAGCAGCGATCCCCATTCTCCGGGATCGACCTTCTCTCTCTTCACTCTGGGCGAGGCTCCAGCCGTCAGCATGGCTGTATCTCCTCCCGCCTCTGCGGCGTGCCCAGGCATGAACGGCTCCACGGCCCATAAGTAATGGATGCCACATTGGGGGCATCTTGCAGTGGTGCTGGCTTCTCCACCCGGCAGCCGGCACTGCATACACAGGCACCACAGTACCTCTTTTCCACCCGCCTTCACCACCAGGAAGCCTCCTGGCAGTTGGTAGGGGTGTATTTCAATATTGTCCATGACACAATTGGTAGTGTTGTTTAGCAAGGAAGACACACGGCACAGCAATCTCTCTTGTTCACCAGCTCCTCGCAACTGAGGGACAGGAAGCGCACATCTAGCTCCTCCCTCAGTCAGCTCAGTTCTCCATTGGCAGATGCAAGGACCCTCCCTCTGGTAGATATTAGGAGGGTCCCACAGCTGCACATCATGACCCAGAATCGGCTCTGAGCCTGTCACAGTCCAGGAGGGTGCGGCCACTTCCCCTATCAGGGTGGGGTTTTCTCTTTCGCGCCTCTCCTGGCCAACTTCTTGCAACATCACTGTTTGCACACAGCCCACGCGGTCTCCTAGGGAAGCGGGAGCCGCCATTTTGGATCATGCTGCAATCCACATTAGCAACAGGGGTGACTTGTGTAGTGATCACCGTCTGGCAATCAGATACTCCATCACTCACACAAGTAATTACAATGTGCTCACAGCTATCTTCCAGGGTAGCACCCCGGGAATTTATGCAGGACAAGAACGGCGCGGCCACAGCTTTTGCGCCGCTCCATAGCAAACTAGTGAAAGTCATTTCTGTCCCTGGTACCTCCGTGGTACACACACCACGTGCACTCTCTCCATCAGGCGCGAGCCTCCATCTTGGACTCCCTGCACCGCGCGGGACACCATTACTTGCCGCCATCTTTTCACTTCTGTTATAATCGCACATGGTGCTCCTCTCTGCTGGGCAGTCGCCATTTCGATGCAATAAAGTATGCCAGTGTACCCCTACATGTATCTCATGTGTGTCTTACTCATGGATGCACTACCTCAGGCTAGGCTCACTCTCTCTCTGTATGCTGTACACGATAACCTCCAGTATGTGCTCTGTGGTTAGTAGTCTGGTTACTGGCTAGAGTACTCTGGCTTCTCCATGCAGTACTTAGGGCGTAACCTACTGTTGGCTACACCTAGCGCAGACCCTCCCAGGAGTTCCTGACCTGTGTTAACCAGGCTACCCCTTAAGGCATCCTACGACTAGCTGCCTCAAGGTGACTAGAACAGCTATAGCCCTGTCTCCAGATCTACCTACTCCATATCAGGCCCTAGGGTGTGCTTTGCGAGGGAACTTGGTACTCCTGTACTCCTGACTACCCCTAGGCTTCCTTCCATTCCGCAGCACATCACTGGTAGCATACATTGCCCGTTTCCTAGTCAGCCTAGCAAAGCCTGTCCTGATGATCTCAGCAGTGCCTCCAATTGTAACAGTGTTTCCCAGGGCCCTTCTGATCCTGACCCCTATGTGAGAAACTGCCCCCCCATTATGTGTCATGTTATGTGGTGCACCTGCTGTATCACAGGACTCCTGAGTCTCCCGCTTGATGGTAGTGGGGATGTCACCAGGACTGGCTCATGAGGTAGTGCTGAGTTCTACTCACAGTTGGTACAGCGCCTCCATCTCATCCAGGTCCCCACGACTGCAGGGAGGAGTATCTGGAGGAGAACCCCTGGGTGCATCTTCTTCCTGATTAACTCCAGTCTCAGGCAAGAAGGGTCTTTGAATCAAGGGCATCTTTATTGGCATCATGCATGGCAGACTGCCCATCATAGCGGCACATCAGCATTGTTGCATACCTCAAGGAAGTTCCCTCCTGACTCTGTAATAGAGACAGGGACATCTCTGCCACCTCTCCCCTAAGGGAGGGCCACCATCTGTGCCAGAGTCCTGACACAGTGTGGGGTCAGCTTGTCCCTCTGCAACTACTGACAATTGAGCTGCACAGACTCACAGCTCTTGCACCAGACACTTGACCCAGACATAACACACCAACTTTAGGAAGTGATGCGTAATATATAGCTTCCAGAAGGCCCACCCCTGTGTCACTGTTAGTGGACACAGAGCATGCTGTCACTTCCTTTGCTACACCTTACACATCACAAGGGGGTGAGGCAAATCCTCATGATAACTTCTGGCAAACCTGCCCTCTTAACAGGTATTACTGCACAAAAGGAGAGAGGCATGTAACCCAAAATTACACAGGGCTATATTAAACATAACTCTTGAATAGATTATACTATGTTCTGTCTTATGTGTGGTAAAATATATAAGCCCCTTTTCTGGTGTTAGGGATGGAGAGAGTGTATATTACCTACACTCACTCGCCTCATTCTGGGCACACTTTAAAAATGACAAACAACTTTTACACACAAGAAAGTACTCTCAGCTTTATCACATAGCTGGAGTCCCCCCAGAACCCCTATACAATGTCCAGGGTACCTGGGCACCTCTCCTTATACTAGGGCCCTCTCTTTATTCTAGGGACCCCGTGTATGATGGAAGGTATACATTAACCCCTTCATGCCCGGTTACCGTGTCTGGACGATGCTGCAGCAGGAATCCTGGCGGGGAGTCGCAAGAGCGTTTTCAGAGTCAGAGTTTGGCGGAGCAATGTGCTTGGCTGCAGCCGAGAATCTCACTCAATTCCCGGATCCAACTTCTGGGGTACCCCATAGCTCTAGAACCCCGATACATGGAGAAAGTCTTTACAGAATGTGTCTAACAAACCCTCCCTGAATTACAGCCTAGAAATCCCCCGATCCCAGCACCCCAGGAAAGGCAAAACACACAGAAATCTTTAATGTCGCATAATTTGCACAGTCACAGCAATGCATTTAGGACATCTGCATCCAAGAGCTGACACTCTAGGACCTCAACACACAGATCAGGGGTAACCAGGTGGGCTGTACCTTTATTAGTGAGCCTGGTTAACCCCTTCACCATAACACTTAGTGGTAGAGCAATTTCTTCTTAGTTTGAGGAATTGGCCGACAGCAGTATGGTTGATAGCGTGGCATGGATGGTGGCTCTCGGCCATCAGTAAACCAGTTGGTGAAGATAAATAAAACTTTATTATTTTTTCATTATGCCCTTTTAAGTTAGTTAAGTTACTTAACATGAGGTGCAAGTGAAACCTGGTTTAATGGGAGGTGGATATTCCAAAAGGTTTTTGATATTTATGTATTTGTCTAGTCTGTATATATAAAGTATATATATAAATATAGAAATAGATATAGATATAGAATATATAATATATAGATAATATATGAATATCTATCTATTATATATCTATATCTCTTTACATACACACAAATAAACTATATCTTATATTAGATATATAATATATATAGATATATATATAGATATTTCTTTAGATGCTTTTAAGAATTTCCTGTCTGTAATGTCTGGCTTGTATGAATAAGTCATTATTATTTGTCCTATGTCCTGACATGCGAGAGCCTGACCGATAAAGAACCTGCCCCGAGCGGACGGGCACAGGAGGCATTTGAGGAGATCAAGTTCGGGGCAGGGCGAGAACTCTGAATTTGTTAAACCGGTCCTGCAAAGGCGGTACCGGGTCAATCCCAAGACCTATTGGGAATGGTTCAGGTCCGAGGACAAGACCGCCCGAGACACCCACACAGACTTCATGGCCTGGTCAGTGCACCGGGGTACTCGTGGGTAGAAGGAGGCCAAGCCCCTACCCACAAGGAACTGCTCGACCTCATCTTCCAGAAGCAGTTCTACCAGTGGTGTTTGCCAGAAGTCCGGGAGTGGGTCATTGACCACAAGCTGGCAAACAACGAGGAGGCAGCCATCCTGGCAGATGATTTCGGGACCACCCGACCCCAGCATAGGAAGCGGGTGGCACTACTTACTGCGGCCCCTGCCAGTCGGGCTAGTAAACCAGCGGAGGCTCTCCCTGCAAACCCAACCTGGAGGACAAAGTCTTCTACCGGGGGGAATTCAGCCAAGCCTGCAGAATTTGTCCATGAGAAGCGGTGCTATCAATGAAACCGGACCGGGCATATGAAGCCCGAATTGCCCCGACTTGCATTGTACCAGCAACCCCCATCCGGGTCCACCCACTCCAGCAGCAAGACCAGTCTCTTCTGTGGGACTGGCCCCAACTGAGGAGCGGCTGGCAGCCACCCAACACGTGCAGTAGTGGACGCCATGGCGGCATGTCCCTACACCACTGATACCGCTGTGTTCTCAGACGCTGCTGCGGTCTGCCTGGCTGCACGGCTGCATGGCTGCATGGCACTCTGAGCTGCAACCACCCGCGGTGCAACTGATGGAGCTACAGGAGGAGAGGTTGAGAACCCCCTGGAATTTACTGCAGTCTGGTGAGTCCTTTTTAACAAATAAAACACTATTACTGTGATATTGCACGCATGGTTACCAAAAGCCTCCGGCGGCAAGTGTGAGCATGAGAACCAGGAAACTAGAATAATACAACCCTCCTTACCTTGCTCTAAAAGGAACACACACACACAGTCTCTCAGACCTGGTCAGGGTGCTGGGTGGGTGCAGGCTGGGCTCAGTCTCTCAGACCTGGTCAGGGTGCTGGGTCAGTGCAGGCTGGGCTCAGTCTCTCAGACCTGGTCAGGGTGCTGGGTCAGTGCAGGCTGGGCTC
>WSYH01007167.1:0-34314 GCA_036426205.1 Ascaphus truei | reverse complement strand
TGGTAACATTTAACAGCGCCTGGATGTGTACCAGCCCCACAGCAGACCCTCATAACACACAGACCGCCGGAAATAATTAGCACAGATGACCTGTATGAATACAATTGTACAAAATTTAAATGGGAACTTGGATCGTAATTGTAGAACAATGATGAGTGTGAAAAAAATAAAATATATTAAAAATAAAGAAAAAACATATAAAATATATATGTGAAAAGAACACAAAATAAATAATAATGATGAAATATATAAATTGTAAATCTACTGTATAAAAAAAACAAAAAAAAATATAGAATGATAATTATAAAAATTGAAAAATAAAAAAATATAAATAATAAAAATAGGTGTTCTTTCACATAGATGATTGATGATTTTTGTATGGAGATTAAAACGTCTGGTCTGCTTCTTCTTTGGGGTCAGCAACCTCCCAGCAAATTCTAGTAGAGAAAAAAGAGAAAAAGCGCCCGATCCATGTGTAAAATCCAGTAACAAAATTTTAATAAAAGATATCAAGACAAATGCACACTCACAATTTGTCAATGCAAAATAAGCATTGAATGGGTAAACCCATGTGCCAACATGTATCTGCTCGCCGACCGCTTGCTTCAATACATCAGACCTCACTGCTGCCGATGTGTCACGATCAGATGTCCCTCCGGCAATTCAGATAAAAAGCCTATGGTTCCTGACAGCTTGTATTGGATACTGCGTGCGGCTCAGGGAAAGTCCTCCCCTTCCTGGCAGAAGACGCACGAGCTACTCCACCATCGTAGCTCCGCAAAACCACGTACCCTTACGCGTTTCTTCCGGTTAACGGATTTCATCATGGGATCTATATATAGTGTGTATATATAGTGTGTCTATATAGTATTTGTTGAGTAGATGTATACAAACATATTCAGTATGTATGTATTGTTATATATATGTGTGTTATAATGGTTATAAATAACAAATTAGCTTACTTCACCGCAAAATATTTATCGTTTGAAATGTAAACACATTTTTGTGGCAGAATAATTGGGTAAACATTGCTTTACAAATCATTACCAATTAGAAAAATCTTTGTATTTGAAGTATTTGCTCATGCTCTTATTTATAAACACCTGGTTGTGGGAGTCTAGGAGCTGTAAAAAGTCCCTTTTGTATTTTACCTTGAGAATAATGTCACATTGATAAAAAGTATCCAATTGTGTATTTGCAAGACATGCTTTGAAATTGTCATTCTTAAAGAAAAACTACAAGGGAATAGACATGGCTTTAAGTGTGAGACGACGATTCAAATCATACAAATTTTTACTTTTTACTTTTTGAAGCGATCGAATCACAACAAGATAAACGAGTGACTCTCCGTGAGATTTATGCATTTATTGCTGACAAATATCCTTACTATAAAGATGCAACAAATCAAAAACAATGGAAAGTATCAGTCCGTTACAACTTATCAAAGAATGAATGTTTTGAACGAGTCTACCCCCGGCCTGATCAAATGTACTGTTGCTGGAAAGTTGTGGATTCGTTTAAGATTACTTTTGAAAATGGAACAAATTCTTTTGGTAACTAGCTTCTTCTTACGTAATCCCCATAACAACCAACGTTCACAAAGTGCTGTCTCGTACCCAAACCAACAACAGTGCTTACCACAATGTGAGATGCAATGTGGAGGTAACTACAATGGTATTGTGCAAAACGTACATGGACAAAAACTGTGTGCATGGGAAAACAGAGAACCTGTGTACCTGCCTCAGCCCGTGTCCTGGCCACCAACCGCTGCGGAACCATATGACGGTATCACCGAGATGTATGCGCCTCTGGATAACAGGATTGACTCAACCATGTGCAATCCGTGTCTGCATTGCGGCGGCGACAGCGGCAGCAGCAGCAGCAGCGTATTCCAGCAAGCTCGTTTTTTACTTAGAAAAAAAGGTAAACATTGTTATACTTTAACAATGACAAAGCTAATTATATTTTACAATAACACTGCATCATGTGCAGCATATCACTCACGCATGCGCCACACAAAAAACATGTAGTGTAAACTAGCTCACATTATAACATGTGTACATTTATATTACTAAAGTTGCCGAACAAAATCCTTGTGTCAAAATGACATCAGACATGTCAAGGATTTGTAGCGAAATGTTATACCATTTTGTCGAACATTACACATGTATATACACACACGTGGTCATGTACAATCAATTGTTTACTATTCCCCATCGGCTAAGGTGAACGTCGCTTAAATCTGTGACGTGAGTACGTGATCATGTTACAATGCGGACTCACAACTATGACGAGCTACATGGAGGCGCCAATATGATGTGCGCGCGCAAGCTCTGTTGCGTGTGGACACTTATTATGTACGCATACAAAGAAACGCTCACACCAAGATTAAGGATAAACGCTTGTACTTTGACATTACACAACTATGAATTGAAGCATATATGTACCTTATGCGTAAACATGTACACTCATTTTCATCATATAAAATCTCACTCATGATATCATAATCATTCTATTGCAAACTTTGATAAGTATGTCCTTTGTATTTCAAAAATATCATTCAGAGATGGAGTAACAATCAATGAAATGACCTGGCTACAATAAGAGAGTTAAAGTTAGAATTACTTACACTGTTCTGCAAACCGAATATTAAGCATGATCACACATCGAAAAACGCTTCTAATCCTGAAACTGAATAGGTGAAATGACATGCAAATTAACACACAGTGACACCTTTTACAAGAACTCGCTCGATACATACATACATAAACACACATTACCAGCTATGTACAAGTCCTACAGCTACCACATCATGAATATATATGGATGTAAAATAAGAGTGCTGCTGTGCGTGGCAAATGTTTACTACAAAAGACAGGGGTGGCCAATGCTACTTCCAATTAGCGACACATATATGGTCATAAGTATAAAGTTAAACAAATGCTACAATAATAATAAGAATTTAGGAGTAATTTAGCTTCAACCTATGTCCAAAGCGTACGAATCCTGCATAGCAAACGTCAAGGTATATGTATAAAAAGATTATACTTATTACCATATATGTTTTGTGAATTGCATACATACATATAGTACCGACACACTTTATTGCAGTGTGGTCGGTACCGCAAGCCGGGAGATTTCCCGGCTTGCTAGTGGCCGCCCCTCGGCGTGCCGCGCGTCATAGACGCGCGGTCACGCGTCTTCGGGAGCGTGCGCCCCCTGCACGCGCATCCAGGGGCTCCCCGAGGGAGCCCTGGTGTCCCGCGATCGCGGGACAGCGGCAGGGGATTCCGGTGGACCCGGCGGACCCGGCAGCGGTAGGGAGAGCGCCCCGATCGGAGGGCGCTCTTCCGCTGCTTTGGCGCGCGCCCGTCACACTCGGGCGCGCGCCAGGCTACTGCTGCGGCCAAGAACGGGCAAATGCTCGAATAAACTTGGCCGCAGCAGTACATACACAAAAATGCAATGTGTACAATGTGCAATTAATGGATCATTTTAAAAGTGTGATTTTGAAAACATATTCATGTGATGATGTTTGAGCAATATCAATGACACTTTATTTATCAATATATTATCATTGTGAAACATGAATGGTTGTGAAAAATGTAATTACAGACTTATATTTTAATTTAATATTTTAAGCCATACAACCTATTCCATACAAACATTACATTTTGTAATATGAAAATGCATTATTGAAAGAATCTTGTACGTATCACAATATTATATTGTGCAATAAGTATAGGTAGACAAGAAACATATTGTCATGCAATTGATGTTCTTCTTCAAATTTGACAAGTGTTGTCCTACATACACATTCAGTGTTCCCTTCATGCATGAGTGGAGTGAGGAAACTGTTCATACTTATACGTTACACAATGTATGAAAGAACAATGTCAAACAGTGTCCAACATAGCAAACATGGAGCAAACACCAACAACACAATACAGTCAGAAAATGTTGCAACACATCTATGTAAAAATATAAATATAACAACATGATACTGTAACAACACATTATTTTTCATTAATTGTGTTCCATTAATATTGTTCACATGAACATCCATGCAATTTCAACATGTTAAAAAACATACTTGTGATTATTGAACAATAAATAATATGTATGCAACATATAGAAGGGAATATGCTATAGTTGCATAATGTCATAACATGTAATAAAACCATGCGAGCTTATGTAAAAAGTAATGAACATTCTATAGTTTGAAGCTATGTAAATTAGTAAGATGAATTCACATGTTCTCTTGGAACACTCGTGAATCTTGCACAAATATTCCATGTGATTCCCTCATATACAGCAATAAGAGAGATGATCCAAGGCTCCACGGATTTTTGGACAAATAATTTATTGAAGATACCCAAGTTTATCTTGAATAAATTATGTGTCTACAAATCCGTAGAGCCTTGGATCATCTCTTGTTGCTGTATCCCTGGATTGTTGCAGATAGCCATCCCTGAACCAGGAGCTACGGTATTGCGCAAGTCTCGCAGTTTTTTGCATTCATTCGCATATTGTTTGAGTGCTACACACCCAAATATTTATTTCAATCATATACGACATAAAACATTCCATCACATTTGTACTTGCACAACATTGTTCATTCATGCAGACATGATACACAATTTGATTAGTATTTGGAGTTAAAGAATTTAAGCTTCAAATACCATAGCCAGATGTGCTTGGACAAACAACACAGATGAACAATCTTGGAGGAGGAGAGCCAACACTATCCTATGATAATAAGAATGTTACACATGTCATTCAACGACACTTTAATGACTGTATATATTAATATTCAGATCTACCTTGTTGTTTACCTGAGAAATAGGTGTTGATCACATTCTGAAGTGTCTCAACACCACTGGCTGTCTGCTCATTTTCCTCTTCAAGCCCCTCCCGTATGTTGCCTTGAAGATTATGACGCAGTGCAACATTGTGCAGAAAGCAACAACAAATGACTATGTCAGACACCTTCTCAGGCTTATACTGTAATGCACCGCCCATTTTATCTAAACACCTGAACCGACTTTTCAACAGTCCAAATGTCCGCTCAATAACTGACCGAGTGGATACAGCCGCGGCACCTATTATTCTCCAACATCTCCGATTTTTTTCCGAATGCCACGCACTTCACCGCACTTCACCACGTTCATGCCGCATTCTGACCGCATTCATAACGCATTCATGTTGCATTCACACCCGCGGTTGATGTGTTTATTGATAATGGTTTGGATTTAATTGGTTGCAATTCTTCGCGTATCCGCCAGATGGCAGATATTCATGAATTGTAATGTGCATGCGGTTCAGTAATGTGTCGACTCGCAGGTGTTTAACAGAATACCACAGTGGTCCATTGTAAATTGGCCTTGGGACTGAAGAAGTTACAATAATTTAACAATTTAGGCTTTTATATTAATACTAAATGTGCAGTGTCTGGTGTTCTATTGTCCTGAGAGTTCGGAGATGAGTGCACAACTGCAGTCCGTGTTCCAAAAACCCGACATAACGTACGCTTATTTAATATGGGCCGCGATCAATGCAACAGATGATAAGATGGCAATAGTTGGTCAAATGTATCAGTATTTTATCGAAAACTATGACTTTAACAAATTTTCACCAGATGCTCATGTGTGGAAGCGTGCAATAAGGAAAAAGTTATGTATCGATCCATGTTTTTTTCGTATTGATCCCGATGTTATTGGAGGGTATTGGTGTGTACCACCGGATTTTTCCCATATCTATAATCATGGAGACTTCAAAAGGCGAAAGGTCATGTTAAAACCAACTAAGAAACGTCAGTCACAGGCAAGCAAAGCGCCAGCACCAGCACCGGCTTCCAATAACGGTCCGACCGTCAGTGAAAACCTGGTGACCGACAACCCTTGCTGTCTGTCCCCGCCCGTATACCTGCAGCCTGAGCCGGATTTCGCGTACAGATTCCAGCAAGCTTGCATGTACCTAAGCGATTTCCAGCCTCATCAGCTGACTACAGGTGTAGTAGTCCCGCTGTCACCTGTCAACTACATGTATAATCAAGAATACGGGACTATCAGTGGCTCGGCGCCAGCTGATTGGCAAAGTCTATGGTGAGTAATGTTGCCGTATTTTATTCTGTTTTTGAAATATCAATTTCAATTCACAGTCAAGCGATTCTCCTGTAAGCAATATCATTGGCTGAGCAGCTTCTACAGTAGATACTGAATAATTGGTGTAAAGCTAGGCGCATGGGAACCTTCTTGAAACGCATATGCGTGTCATCACATCGACAGTAGGCGCATGCGCATGTGAACAGGAGACGCCCCCCGAGAAAATTATTGGTGGGACTGACTGTGGGAATTTCTTTAGGGGACTGACTGACCATTACAGTAAAACTTTTACTTTTGTTTTTCCTCAGAAAAGAAAACTTTGTCATCTCATGCGGAAAACGGCAAATGGAGGGATTTTTTTTTTTTTCAACCAAAAGTTTTTTTGGAAGAGAATCCAGAAGCAATGCACCATCAGACGCCACACCACCACGACGCACACCACCACCACGCACACCACCACCACCATGCACCCCCCCAACAGCACCACCACGCGTGGCACCACCACCAGTCCCCTTACTCACATGAGCAACACTCACCCTACCATCACTCCCCTCTCTCACACTGCTACTCACACGAGAAGCAGCACTCACCCTTGCATCAGTCCCTTCTCTCAAACAACTACTCACATGAGAAGCAGCACTCACCCTAGCATCAGTCCCCTCTCTCAAACGACTACTCACATGAGAAGCAGCACTCACCCTTGCATCACTCCCCTCTCTCACACGACTTCTCACAGGAGCATCACTCTCCGGACTCTCACGACTGAACTCAGCATCAACACTGTCAGCAACATCACTCTCCTGACTCACATCACTCACCCCAGCATCAGTCCTCTGACTGCCATGCCTCCCGTCCATACCTGTAGCACTCACAAGCAACACAACAAAAAAAAACCTCAAACTCACTAAACAAATTCTAATATACAATAACAACAAATGCTAAACAAAATATTACAGCACAAAACAAATCAATCAACACGTCTATCAATTACTCTCACAATGCACAGCTCTGTCCGTCACTCCCTCTCTCACAACAATACAGAGAAAGAATATAAACAAATGTTACCTTTAAATAGGCCGCACAATCACGCCATTGGTTGTTTAATCGCGCGATTCAGAAACAGAATGCCAGTGGTGGTGCGTGCACGCCTGTGGCGGTGCGTGCACGCCTGTGGCGGTGCGTGCACGCCAGTGGCGGTGCGTGCACGCCACAGGCGGTGCATACACGCCATTTCAACATTCCCGCCAAGCGAGTCCCAATATTTGCTAATGGTGGTGGCGCATTGATTCGCCGCACATTCGCCCCTTACAGCATACAACGACTTAAACACGCCAAAAACATGGCTAATTGCTAAACTGGCTAATGCATTTTTCTGCCGCATACTGCATGAGGCCCTAAGTCTCCTGGGAATGTGAACCTGGGCTTTGTTGATTTCATCCAAAATATCAAAATTGTTGGCAGAAATTATGCACTTGGCGGGGAGAATAGATTCAGCAGATTCATTGGAGTCGTTCTCCGTGGCAAACTGGCGAGAGATAGCGTCTGCTTTGATGTTTTTGGTACCGGGAATATAAGAAATAGTATAGTTGAAATGGGAGAAAAACAGAGACCAACGAGTCTGCCGAGATCCCAAACGTCGAGCCCCCTCAATATACAGTAAATTTTTGTGATCGGTGAGGATGGCAACAGGTTCCTTGGTACCTTCGAGAAGATGCCTCCATTCCTGAAGAGCCAACTTAATGGCCAGTAGCTCACGATTCCCAACATCATAATTTCTCTCGGCTGACGAGAATTTCCGAGAAAAAAAATGCAGGGATGGAGCTTCTCTTGGGGAGAAGATCTTTGAGAGAGTACAGCACCGGCTTCTACATCAGAGGTGTCAACTTCTAACGTTAAAGGAAGCGACGAATCAGGATGTCGTAGGATGGGTGCAGAGACGAATGCCTTTTTGAGAAACTCGAAGGCGTCAATGGCTTTTAGAGACCAAGTCGTAGGGTCAGCACCCTTTTTAGCCAAGGCGGTGATGGGAAGCGCAATGGAATAAAATTACAGATGAACTTCTGGAAATAATTGGCAAAGCCAAGAAAGCGCTGCACGGCCTTTAGAGAATTTGGCAGCGGCCAGTCGAGGACAGACTTCAATTTTTCTGGGTCCATAGAAAAACCATTCTTAGAGATAATATAGCCTAGGAAGGCTGTGAACGTTTGGTGGAACAAACATTTCTCCATCTTGGCATATAGGCAATTAGCACGAAGCCTAGAGAGTACCAGTTTGGTATGGCGAATGTGCTCTATCCAAATATACGATACAAATGTTCCAAACACGTCCCGGAAAATATCGTTCATGAACTCTTGGAAAACGGTAGGAGCATTGCATAGCCCGAAGGGCATCACTAATTACTCATAATGTCCAGATCGCGTATTAAACGCGGTTTTCCATTCATCCCTTTCTCTATTAAGGATGAGATTATAGGCCCCTCTTAAATCGAGTTTGGAGAAGATAGATGCTCCTTGTAGACGGTCGAAAAGTTCAGAAATTAGGGGAAGAGGATAACGTTTTTTTACCGTAATTTTGTAGAGTCCGCGAAAGTCGATACAGGGTCTTAGGGATCCATCCTTCTTCTTCACGAAGAAGAAGCCTGCCCAGCGGGGGAAGTAGAGTTGTGGATGAATCCTTTCTCCAAATTTTCTTGGATGTAAGATGTCATAGACTCAATTTCAGGAAAGGATAAAGGATATGACTTCGACTTCGTGAGGATGGTTCCTGGAATTAAATCAATAGGACAATCGTAGGGACGATGGGGAGGCAGTACCTCAGCTTGAACTTTATTGAAAACATCCAGGAACTCGTGATACACCTTCAGCAGGATGGATAGGTCGGAAGGAACGGAATCCAAACCAGCGAGCACAGCAGCAGGAGTGGTAGACAGAGGCTCAAGGGAAGAAGACCATTGGATAGGTAAAGTATCAGTCCAATCTATGCACGGATTGTGGAGCTGCAGCCAAGGCAATCCTAGAATGACCTGAACGGTGGGAGAATGGAAGACATCAAAAACTATTACCTCCTTATGGCTATCCGCCGTGGTCAACGTAAGAGGAATGGACTCCAAGATAATGAAAGCTGTCTGAAGCGGACATCCGTCGATAGCTTCAAGTCCAATGGGCGCTTTTCTCTTGACCAGAGGGATTTGATTCTCAGAGGCGAAGGTGGGATCCAAGAAGTTGCCGCCAGACCCGGAGTCAATGAAAGCTTTTACTTCTAATAGAAGATTAGGGCCCGTCAGCATTACAGGAAGCAAGAGTTTCTTTGGAAGGTCCTTATGGAGAGAGGGGCAAGAAGAGATTGTACCCAGCAAAAGCCCCTCTACCTCTACTGGGTGTTCCCATTTCCCAGCTTCAGGGAACAGTTCTGGATCCGATGTTCTGGGGAACCACAATAGAAACAGAAACCCTTCTGATGATGTCTCATTCTCTCCACAGCCTGTAGTTGTTGGCTACCGATTTGCATCGGTTCAGGAGCGTCCAAAGCCAGGAAGGGCGAAGCAGGAGACCTGTGAGAGACAGAGGAAAGAGAAAGAGAACGGGAACAGTGTCGCTCGTAACGTCGTTCTTGGGTACGTTGATCCATACGTATGCTGAGAGTAATAAGTTGTTCCAGAGAGGACGGCAGGGCGTGAGTTGCGAGATCATCTTTTAACGTATCAGACAGACGGTGTCTGTATGCTGTGGCTAGTGCCTCATCATTCCATTGAGTCTCCGCTGCAAGAGTGCGAAACTCTATACTGTAGCATATCTAGAAGCCGATCTCCATGCTTGTGAGATGTCAAATAAAGAAAAGGCGGCCGTCTCCCGAGAAGCCCAAGTGAGGGCGTCGCCGGTTAGTAAGGCGTAAATGTAGGCCACCTTGGTACGGCCGTTAGGAAAGAGAGAGGGGGCATTTCAAATTGCACCTCACATTGGTTTAGGAATCCACGGCAAGCGAGAGGGTCCCCATCATACCGGTTGGGAGGTCATATACGTGGTCCTGAGTTACCGTAGGACACTGAGACAGGTGGTGACGGAGCCACTGGGGTTTCCTGGAGAGACAGGTTAGCAAGCTGTTGCGAAACAATGGTTAACTGGCTATTGACAAATTGTAAATGTTCCAAGGAAACGCCTTGGTCCACCTAAGGGGGGTCTGCATTTATTGGGCTCTGCATAATGTAACGCCTGTATGCCCACAGACCTGGCCAGTACCCAGTACTGAGGTGGGTAAGGTTATAACATGCACCCACAGCAGTGAGGGCGTGCCCGGAGTGTGGTTGTGCGTTGCCGGGCCTGTTGAGAAAATGTTAAAAGATACTTGCAATGTCCAGGATCTCAGAGTTTGGATTGTAATGTCCGTGTGCCAGAGTTCAGGGGTAACAGAGAGCAGCATAACCAAGTCCATAAGCCAGTGTTCGAGGATACGAGAAGGCAGCGTAAATGTATCCGAATGCAGGGTCCAAGGGTAGGAGAAAGCAGGGTAATCCAATTCAAAGCAGAGTTCAAGCCAGGGAGATCCAAAGGTAAACAGGAACAGGAACCAGCGCTGAAAGAGACAGGAGAGCCAAGCATAGAGACTGCACACATAGGGGTCACAAGAAGCTATGCAGAGCAATGAGCTAGAGGACAGACAGGGATTATAAAGGAGGGAGCACCAATGGGAGAGAGAGGAGGAGCAGAGGGTAGAGTGAGGGGTTGTAGAGATAGGTCAGAAGGAGTGCGGGAGGAGACAAGTAAATCAGACAGGGAAATGGCTTGCACACTATGAGGGGCGGAACCAGGGCTCAGGGAAGACCTACAAGTGGAGCGCGTGCGCGCGCCTTCTGTAAGGGCTGGATGCGCGTGCACAGTGTGTGCCAGGGAGCGTAAGGAGCGTCACGCCGCGGAGGCGCTCACCACGGACGGCGAGGGGGAAGGAGGAGCAGCTGAAGGAGGAAACGTAACGGGAGAGGGAATAGAGAGGCGCCGCGAGCAATGAGTGCCACGGGGAGGATTGGGTATTTGAGGATAAGCGCGCACCTTGTGGGTAACGCGCGTGACAGCTGGACGTGCGTCCGGACAGGGCGCAGAGGAACGGGTGTGGGAGGAGGAAGGGAGAGATGAACGAGGAGGTGGAGGAGAAAGGTCAGAGGCAGGGAGAACAGGGGTGACAGGGACACATTGGGAAACAGGAATCCCCTGAACCGTCACATTTAGTGAACACAAGCTTAATAAAAACAAAGTGGAAGAATATTATAATACCTAAATTACACGAGATATCTTTGTTGTTAAATACAGGGAAAGAATTCAATATGCACATTAATGCATGTCTACAGATATGACCCTTATATCTTACAAAAATGCTGAATATGCAAAGCCTTCATTTAAACCTTTGGGAGATTGTGTTCCCAATGTGAAAATCCACTTAGCTTCTCTGCGTAAGAGAGCAATATCTAAATCTCTACCTCTAAGTCCCAAGGTAATCCAATCAAGGCCTTGAATTGAAAGTTGGTTAACATCCCCCTGATGTATTAAATGTCAGGATTGCCTAGACCTCCTGCCTAGCCATAGCTTCCTTGTCCACTGGGTGTGCTGCTGCCTTCTGTTGGCTCTGGGTTCCTCTGTCTGTCTGTCTGTCTTCTTGTTGCTCCTGTCTCTGTCCTTATAGCTTGCTTCCTGTCTGTTGGTTTTGCCTTTGCTTCTAGTCAGACTCCCATGCACATCTTTGATCCTGATCTGTTTATGTACCTGTACCTGTATTGTAGTCTGCTCACAGTAAAGGTCCTTGCTAGTAATCTGGCTTGTCCCTGGTTATTCCTGCTCCCCGGTCTCAGTCCCTGCTCCCTGTTCTCAGTCCCTGTCCCGCCCTGCCTGTCCTGTTCCAGTCTCCTCGTTGCCGACCTCTGCTTGTTACCTGACTTCGCTACCTGCCGCCTGCCTCGGACCTCTGCTTGTTACCTGACTTCGCTACCTTCTGCCTGCCTCGGACCCCTGCTTGTTACCTGACGTCGCTACCTGCCGCCTGCCTCGGACCTCTGCTTGTTTCCTGACTTCGCTACCTGCCGCCTGCCTCGGACCCCTGCTTGTGACCCCTACTACGCTCGTGCTGTTCCGGCCACCGAGATCCTACCCGCCACAGGAGTCTCCCGTGACATTAAGTTAATATGCCGTGCCACAGGAGTGTCATTTTTGGTTCTTATAGTGCTGAGGTGCTCGAGGATGCGGCGTCGTAGCTGACATGATGTTTTGCCAACACACAGTTTGCCACATTTGCAGGTGGCCAAATAGATGACCCCACTGCTTTTACAATTCGTAAAGCATCGAATCTGAAAGTTCTTACTCTCATCCCAGTTATAAAAATCCTTACTGGTATTGATAAAATTACATGCTTTGCACATACCACAGCGATATGTCCCCACTGCTTTGTTGGTGAGCCAAGTATGCGTATTGGCTTTTTGATAGTGACTATGGACAAGTTGGTCTGCCAAATTTCTGGGTCTTCTGTATGTTATTGAAGGGACACTTCCCAAGATTGTCTTGAAGTCCTCATCCGCACGGAGAATATGCCAATATTTATTGAGCACCTGTTTGATTTGCCTCCATTGTTTGTTGTAAGTGCCCACTATTCTGATCATGTTTTGTCCCCCTTCCTCGGGTGTAGGTCGATTTTTGTATAGCAAGGTATCTCGGTTAGTGTTTTTTGCCCGCTTGTATGCCTTATGTTTTGCTATAACCTCTATTTAGGAACCTATTAGCCATGATCTCAGATTGTTTCTCAAAATCTAGTGGGGTGGAACAGATTCTCCTGTCCCTAAGGAATTGTCCCGTTGGAATGCCTTGCACCAAAGGTTTTGGGTGGTGGCTTGTATAAAGGAGGAGATTGTTTGTGGCCGTTGGTTCCGTATGGGCAGTAGATTGTAAACTCCCATGTTGATCTTGTTCATATCCTGTCGTGGCCTTACTGGGGTTGTCATCTCATCCTCATCAATGGCATACAGGTACATGTCAGGCCACCCTCCTGATCCTGCGTCCGACATACAGGGCCAGGAACTCAAAGCAAAGAATGTATCCCCGCTATGTTACTCTCCGTCTTCTCCATGTTCCTCTCCATATTCTCCATGTTCCTCTCCATCTTCTCCATACGTCTATCCATATTTAACATGGTCTCCAAAATAAGATCAAACTTTTGCACCATAGAGTTGTCAGGGATATTGACACAATTTAAACTATTCAGCATGCGGGTGAACGAGCTGGATTTTGTGAGGAGTACTGTTGACTTCTGCGTGGATGGGTTCTGGAGCAGATGAGATAGGGGTTCCGTCAGGTAATAGACTGCAAAACAGGGACAATACGGTGTTGTAGGGGAAAATATGACATTTGTGGTGTACATAGAATTAACCCCTTCTGTCCCAACACGATTTAGGGTTAATCAGCCGGCATACTGCTTTTATTATTGGCCTGATTAACCCCCGATCGTCACAACTATAAAAACCAATGTGTAAAGCGTGGGTATAGTGGGTCCGGGGTGGGTGGTTAGGCCTCCAGGTGGGTAGCTGGGCAGGGTGGGTTAACCCCTTAATTACTATAGCGGTTATTAACCGTTAAGGTGATTAAGGGGCTAGGGGCCATTAGATTGTATTTTGCTATGTATGCTTTCTGGCAATGGAGGACATGGTTCTGCAGTATGCTGATGTGGACACCCTTCACAATGGCAGGGGTAAGTAGAACGTTTTTTTATTTACTTCATTTATGCTGCATGGCTAATGTTTTGTTAACAATGGGCTAATAATCTATTATCCATATCTGGATAATAGTTATTTTGCCCATTACTGTACTGTATGTGTTTTTGAGAGGGAGAGGGGAGGTGTGTTTATTGAAATATAGGAATGTTTATTTATTTTATTTTTTTCAACCAAAAGTTTTTATTGAGTGCATGGTACAATAATCACATTCTCTTCCAACCCATTGTCGTATACAAATGTATCCACAACAACTCATATTATAAGTATACTCACAAAAGACATACTGGGGTTACGAACAGACCAACAAGACGTACCGACATACTACACCAGGGGGAGGGAGGGTGGGGGAGGAGGGGGGGGGGGGTTGCCACCGAACGATTCCAGCTCTGCTGGGCTCCACATAGAGGTTGTGGTTCTCACTGTATCCTGGACTTCTTGGGCTTAGAGGACATCTGGTCCGCAAGATCTCACCGTGACTGCAGTCGTAGCGTTGGCTGCTGAACACTTCTGATGTATCTTGGCCCTTGCCTATCCTTTTCTCTGCCCCTTTTATTTATCCCCTTCTTTTGATAAGAGTCTATGTCTCTCTGTCCTCTACCCTCCATCCAAGGAGAACGCGCCTACAACTATTATAGCAGTATATTGGAGGCATTGACCCCTGGGATATCGTTCAGATCTAGCCATGGTGACCAGACTTTGAGAAAGTTTGTGCCGGTGTCGTTAACCAGACTCGTTAACTGTTCCATCCGGCAAACGTGCCAAATTCGATTTCTGATTTTTGGGATGTTTGGTATATCCGGTTGCTTCCACAATGCTGCGAGTTCGCACCTCAGGGCAGTTGCAAAATGTGCAATTAATTTGTGCTCCGACCTGTTTAGCCCCTGAGTGCGTCTGGCCAGCAGAAACAACCAGGGGTCCAAAGGGATCGTGCAGTCGAGAATTCTCTGAAGCCAATTTCTGATCTCCTCCCAGATTGGGAGTACCTTGGTGCAGCCCCACAGCATGTGTAGCAAGTCTGCCTGCTCCCCACATTGTTTAGGGCACAATGGGGGGTAACCTCTGACAAACTTTGATAATCGTGTTGGAGTCAGATACCACCTCATTAGGACTTTATACGCGTTCTCCTTTAATGTCGTGCAAATCGAGCTTTTAGCTGCCGCCAAGCTGATTTGATCCCAGTCTTTGTCCTCTAATGTGTCTCCTAGATCTCTTTCCCACCTGTTCCTATATTTTAATGTCACGTCAGCGTCAGGAGTCGGACAGACCACCGCTTTATACATTGTAGAGATAAGTCCCTTGGTTCCTGTTCCAGTAGAACAGAGCTGCTCAAAATTAGTGCGTTTAGCGCGAATGGGAAATTTGTCATAGAAAGCTCTTAGCTGGAGGTATCTAAAGAATTCTGAATTTGGAATTGACTTTTCAGACTTAATTTGCTCAAACGATTTGATAGATATTCTACCCTCCAGGTGTCGAAGGCGAGTATAGCCCTTCTGTGTCCATGCAATAAAATCTTTCTTCTGCAGGCCCGGAGCGAAATCAGGGTTTCCCAGAATTGGGGTCATCAAGGAGTGTTGTCTCAACAAGACGTGTTTATATTTGCTTTTGTCCCATACTGCCAAAGAGCTGACAACCGCGGGGAGCGGGTTTGTGAAGTCCTTGCGGACCTTATTTGGGAGCCAGATCAGGTCCTGCAATGCCACCGGGGCACAGCAGGCCGTTTCCAGTGCTACCCAGCGCCTCTGACTAGGGTGGGTATGCCACTGGATGATTTGAGTTAATTGGGCCGCTCTATAGTACGACAGCAGGCAAGGTACCGCTAGTCCTCCTTTTGTAGTGGGTCGAATTAGTATGCTAGTTTTGATGCGGGGGGTTTTATTACCCCAGATAAATTTCACCATTGCGGACTGTAACCGAAGGATCTCTTCCCTGTTTATTGGGACCGGAAGAGTCTGAAATAGGTACAGTATCCTGGGTAGGAGATTCATTTTCAGTGATTGGATCTTTCCGATCCAGGATATGTTGTACCCTGCCCATTTCCGGAGATCTTCCTTCAGTGTCCGAATTAATCTGGGGTAATTCGCTTTATAGAGGGTATCCGATTGTTTTGTGATATTTATTCCTAGGTATTTTATGCAGGAGGTTTGCCATTTGAATTCAAAATTTACCGTGATCAATTTCTCAGTGGCCTTAGGTAAATTGATATTTAGGGCTTCTGATTTTGCCTGGTTAATTTTAAATCCCGATATTGTATTAAATTCCCCTAGTAATTGGAAAACGTTCGGCAGAGAGGTGAGGGGCTGTTATAGTGTGAGTATCACGTCATCAGCATACAGGGCCACCTTATGTGGCTGGTCACTGATTTGGATACCTGTTATATTTGGACTGAGATGGATGTGTGCCGCCAGGGGTTCAATACAAAGCGCAAAGAGGAGGGGTGACAGAGGACAGCCCTGTCTGGTGCCGCTCTTTATCTGGAATTCTTCCGAGGGGAAGCCCTGGTGTCTGACCTTCGCCGTCGGTCCCTGATACAGAGCGAGAATTGCCTCTATCATTCTCCTTCCCAACCCGAACGCCCCAAGCGTCGCCCTCAAGTAGGGCCAGTCAATTCTGTCGAACGCTTTTTCAGCATCTAGACTAAGCACCATAGACGGGATACGTTTTTTCTGCGCCAGATCAATTAAGTCAATAATCCGTCTGGTGTTATCAGCTGCTTGTCGACCACATATGAACCCTACTTGATCAGGATGGACCAACTTGGACAACACCTGGTTAAGGCGGTTAGCTAACAGTTTGGAAAAGATTTTTATATCCGAGTTTATTAACGAGATGGGTCTGTAGCTTTTACAGTCCGCTGGGTCTTTTCCTGGTTTGTGGATTACTGAGATAGACGCCTGGAGCATCGAGCTCGGGATGGGGGCACCATCCAAGAAGGAATTACAAAGTTTTAGTAGATGAGGAGCTAGTATTTTACGAAATTTTTTATAATAGCCTGTTTGCTTTCTCAAAATATTTCCGCTTAGTCCATGTCAGCTCTTTTTCAGCCCGGGAGGTCAACAAAATATTCAGTTTGGTTTTAGTGTCTAGCAACTCCTTAAGGGTCATTGCGTCTTTATTCTTTTTATGTCGAGTTGAGAGGACTGCTAATTCTGCTTGTAAGTGATTGATTTTTTTGTCCTTCTCCCTCTTTCGCCTACTTGCAATCCTCATGAGCTCTCCTCTCAGAGTCGCCTTATGGGCCTCCCATAAGGTAGCCTGCGAAGTCACACTTCCTACATTCTCCTGAAAATATTCCCTGATTTTATCCCCCACGTTTTGTGCAATTGCGGGGATCTTTAGTAAAACTTCATTGAGCTTCCAGTTCGCTCCTGGTCTGTCTAGACTAAAATTAGTGCGCCGCAGCTCAATCGGTGCATGATCTGACCACGAAATATCGTGGATGCCCGTGTGGGAGATCTGTGAAACCATTCTACTTGATACAAACAGGTAGTCTATCCGACTGTATCTGTCATGGGGGTGGGAGTAGAATGTGAAACCTTTATCCTGTCGGTGTTGTTCTCGCCAAATATCTAATAGGTTATTGGTGCGCAGCCCTCTACTCCAAGTTTGTCTTATCTTAGAGCTATTTTTACCACTCGGGGTGCATCTATCTAGTATAGGATCTAGGGGTTGGTTGAAGTCGCCCCCCAGTATTACACATCCTTGCGCTAATCTCTGGAGTACAGTGAAGAATCTTTCTAGAAAAGCTTCCGTGCCTTCACTTGGAGCATACACATTTGCCAGCGTGATTGGTTGACCTCGTATTTCACCGCTTAAAATGAGAAATCGGCTGTTGTAGTCTTTTTTAATGGTCTTAATCGTCAGGGGCAAACGGTTATGCACCAGAATGGCTACCCCTCTCTTTTTTTTAGTAGCTGAGGCTGAGAACCAGTTCTTATACCTATAGTCAATACATTTTGGTGAATTAGTTTTAGAAAAATGTGTTTCCTGTAAGAGGATGATGTCAGGGTCCGTTTTTTTATAGTCTGCCAAAGCTAGTCTGCGCTTCCCTGGATTATTGAAGCCCTTGACATTATGTGATATGATAGTAACCCCTTTATTCATGATTGCAGCTCCCAACCTTTACTCTTGCGTAGGCAACCGTCTGAGCCTCTGGTGACAGCGATGTGGGTGCCGGGTGTTCCTGTGCTTGATTCCACTTGTCCGCAGTCTGGAGCCATGGCATGGGGGTACAAAGGGAAACACACTGGGGAAACATAAAAAAACACAGTTCAACAATCATTTCAACACGTATTAACATTCCGGGGATTGGGCGAGAACTAGCTCCCCCAATCTCCTTCTCTGCCCTTTTCAGGCGTACAGCCTGGATGGAGTTCGGGATGGCCTCCTTCCCCCTCTCCCATCCTTCTCGGCTGGCCTAAATGGGACTTCCATGGGCCTCTCGTGGGTCTTCTCTCCCACGCCCATGTGGAGACTCGTGCTCAAAGCCTTCACGGGGGGCAGCGCTCCCCCCCTCCTCCCTTGCCTAAGTGGTGTAATAATGAAGTAGTGAAACGGCCACTTTGTGTAACTTAGCTTGCTAACTATAAATTCAGCTGCATACGTTAACAATTAGAGTGTAACTTCTAACTTTTATAGAATAACTGTTTGCCCCTGTTTGCTATCCTCTCTTGTACTTTCCTGCCTGCCTCAGTGCCCATGCATGTTTCAACCCTCTGTTGTTCTGGGTTCCGTATTGCTAGCTAGTGGTGTGTAATAGTCTGCTTCTGACAAGCCCTTCATGCTATGTCCCCGCCTCTCTTATCTCTTGCTCTACGCTGGTTAACCGATTGGGTCTCCCCTCCCTCCACTCCTCCGTTGCCCGGTTAGACTCGTTATTCTCTGCGCCCGCTGCGGATCAATGTCTCTTCCGTTGCTTGTCACTTCTTGCCGCCATTAGTACTGACAGCGTATTGGTTCCTCGGTAGTGGGGGGCGCCAGTCGGCTGCAGAGTATTGCGCTCTTCCGGTGCTTAACAGTGATGCTTTCCGGCTTATCTTCCCGTCTGCCACCTCCAAGATGGCGTCCGGTCCACTTCCGGTGACGCGTTTCCGTCGGCCGCCATTCTCCTCCAGTTAGCCCGCGAAGAAGGACGTCTCCTCACCTGTTCCCGCGTCTGGAAGCCCTCCACTTCCGCAACGAAGCCATGCTGTGAGCCGCTTTCTGGGGCGCCATGTTGGGTGCCTTGCATTTCACCTCGAATATCCATTTGCAGCCTCAGGTAAGATTTTGAATTTTCTTTTTCAGGTAACCAGTGAAGACCTCTTAGTGGCATTACCAGCAGGGTAGGGACACTGTCAGGCATTTTGGCAAGTTCTTTATTTGGCAAACTGGTGGGGGAATCTCCGCCCCAACTTTTAAACTGCAAGTGTAGTCAACTGGACTTAGTTAGTCTTAGGGAACTGGGGGGCTCATCGGATCTCAGGGGATTTTGGCGCTCCCACGGTGCTCCACTCTGGATCTTCTCGTGCCTCTCTCCTGGGGCTTTGTATCTGGCCCTCCTTCAGTCCCAGTTTATGTAGGAATTCCTCGCTTTCCCCTGGATCTTTTATAGATATGGCCCTTCCGTTCCGTATTACCATCAGGCCGAACGGAAAGGTCCAGCGGTATCTCACTGCCCGGTCTCTCAGTAGTTTGGTGACCGGGTGCAGAGCTCGTCGCCTCGTGAGAGTGATCGGGGATAAGTCTTGGAACAGCTGGATAGAGATTCCCTCGAACCGGCATGCCCCCTCCGTTCTTGCACATTTAAAGATCGCATCTCTGGTTTTAAAATAGTGTAACCTTGCTATAATATCCCGCGGTTGGTCCGCTGCTGCTGGGCGGCTTCTAAGGGCTCTGTGACAGCGATCCATCACTCTTTCTGCTGCAGGGATGTCGGGCAATATGGTTTCCAGCCATCTGGTTATGAATTCCTCTACATCCGTAATCGTTTCTGGGACACCGCGTACCCTGATATTGTTTCTGCGGTCCTGATTTTCGGCATCTTCTTGTCTGTCTAGTATCTCTGCAATCTGGTTTTGTAAATGTGTGTTTTTTTTATCTGTTTTTTTTTTGTTTGGATGCGGTCGCCATCTTTTCCTCCAGGGCGCCTGTTCTCTCCCCCAGCCCTTGGACCTCCTTTTTCATATCTTGCAGTCCGACATATATCATGTCTTTCATGTCTTGATATAAGCGATCAAAATCGCATATTCGGACAGGCATCTGTGTGGGCTGATGCAGGGGGGGGTCCTCTTCCCTCTCCGAGTCGGATCCTGCTGTTGACTCTGGCGGCCCCGCTGCGGCAGCGCCTCGTGGGGTAGAGCGTCCCAAATATCTTCTTAAATCGCCTTCTTTTTTCTTTTTTGCTGATAGGGGGGCCATCGTGAGAGTATCCCTTACTCTATTCCTGCCTTTATTTGTGTTTTTTTTTGGTGATTATTGCCGACTTTTTGGGAGGTGGGGGATGGAGCTCTAGTTTTATGCTGCCATCTGCTCCAGCCTCGCGCATGCGCCTCATGTTTATTTTTTTAAATACAGGAATGATACCACATGCCAACGGGGACCCCGGACCTCATGAGGACCCCCAGATTCCTGTGGGGACAACCTGGGGACCCCCAGACACCCACAGGGACCATCCATGGACCCCATTGGGGGAGCCTAGCAGGGACCACATGAGAGCCCCCAGACACCCGTGGAGAAGAACCGGGGGACCCACAGCTGTGGGGGCACCGGGGACTTGCAGTGACCACCCAAGGGCCCCCAGAAACCCATGAGAACCACCTGAGGGCCCCCAGACACCTGTGGGAAAAACGTGGGGACTCCCAGACACCCGCAGTGACCACCTGTGGACCCCATTGGGGAGCCTAGCAGGGACCACCTGAGGGCCCACAGACACCTATGAGTACCCCCCAGGGTGCACTGTGGGGCCTGTGGACACCTGTGAGGACCACCCGGGGACCCCCGCCAGCCTGTGATATTAATCCTGTGTCTATAAAAATAAATATTGGTTGTATGTTGGGGCACAGAGTTGTATTTATTGAAATGTAGGCCATGTTTATTTTTTTTAAATACAGGAATGGTACCACAGGCCAGTGGGAATCCACAGGAACCACACAAGGTCCCATGGATGCCCACGGGGACCACCCGAGGACCCACGTACGCCCATGGGGACCACCTGAGGACCCACAGACACCTGCAGGGGAGGAGCTGGGGACCACTATGGGGACCCCAGGAACCTGAGGAGACCACCCAAGGGTCCTCAGACCCCTGTGGGAACAACCCGAGGGTCCCCAGACACCCATGGGGATGACCTGGGTACCCCATTGTGGCCCACGGGGACCCGTGGGGACCACGTGGAGGCACACAGAGACTACCTGCGACCACCCGAGGGCCCCCAGACATGCACGGTTCCCCCCCAGGGTGCACTTTGGGGCTTGCGGATACCATGTGTAAAAAAATAAAATATGGTTTTATATGGGGTACAGGGGGTGGGTTGTGTTTTGGTGGTTATTACATCTTTTAATTTAAATTGTATTACTAGTGTATTGTAGCAGGGGGTCTCCAGAGCAGAACCTTGTTAATTTGATGCCCAGGGACCCCCTTCCTCCTGAGATACAGGCTCCGTTATTGGGTGCCGGTGTCTCCTATGCATGTAAATGTCTTGCGTTACGTGATCGGGACATTTCAAGGGATTGGAGATACCGGCACCCCATAATGTGGCCTGTATCTCTGGAAGTAGGGGGTCCCTGGACTTGAAATCAATGTGGTTCAGCTCCCGAGACCCCCTGCTACATTACTGTAATGTTTAAAATTAAATTATATCCCCGCAATCACCTGTGACAGGCGCGCAGTTAGAGTGACTGATTCAGCCTATCTCTTACTGCGGGTCTGTTACAGAAAGACAGACAAGGTAGGACTCACACACCAGGGAACCCTGCTGTGGAAATCTGATGGGCCATTATTTCTACTCCGGCAAAACTTGTGAATATATCTCAACCAACACGCGGCAATATGCAACATTTACCTAGGAACATTTTTTAATAAAGGCCGCTGCATCTGTATATTATAGGGAGCGCCACAGTAATTTTCTATATACTCCTGCCAGTGATTGCAGTTTATCAGGGGAGTGCAAGATGGTTTTCCTGCGGGGACTGCACCCAGCACTGATGGGGACTGCTGGGAATGGAGGCGCTGCACCCAGAATGAGATAAGAGCTCTATATCCAAAAACCTGTCCTTTCTTCCCCACTACCATCGGCGGACACTCAGCAATCCTGTAAGCCTCACAGGTACAGCAAAGCGAGAGAACAGGTAACAGTGAAATCTCCCAGAGGGTGGGGGAACACCTGTTATATAAAAAAATCAGTTCATTGTCTGAAGTACAGAAATTTGTTGTAAAGCTTGTAATTATGCAAACCCACATCTATTGAGACTATCTTGCCAGCCTTGTGGTGGTGAGAAAAACAATGCGAGACAGTTGAAACATTTTTACCTTTGCAGTTAACGGAACTACTAGAATTACAGTGGCTGGCAAAAAATGTGAGTTTGAGCCATTTTGGTTATTCCGCTCGGTTTCGCAGAGCTGGAGTGAAAATGCTTCTAAAAAAAGCCTTTTCCACATGTTTTAGACATACGAGAAGGGCTTACAGAATACCAAAACCTGCAAATATGATCGAAAAGAGTTATTCCCACAAGGTTATGCCCAACTTGCAGCTACAGTAGTAGAATATGTCCCATTTGTTTTACCTTCTGTAGATTTGTACACATAAGAATTTGATATTATCATATAAAACAAAGGACAAAAGAAAGGTAATTTACATAAATCAGAGGTAATTATAAGAAAATGTTGAAAGAAAATGGAAAACAATTGTTTAGATGAGCTTGGAGAAATTCATTATATTTAGCAGCTTTTCTTGAACTGCAACAATAAAAATGCTGCAGTGCTTTATCCCTCTTGCATTATCCCTCCTGCTGTATGCTATGCGCTTTTTTCCGGCGTGTTGTCGACACTAGTTTCGACGCCGCAGGCGCTCCATTGTGCGCTCCACTGTTGCTCCATTGTTCAGCGCTATTAGTGGCCATTAGCGCTGAGCGGGAGAGGGGCTGACATGCGGCCGAGATGTGGCCAAGTTCGCGGCTGCCGATACATGCCCTGAAAAATTGCGGGCAAATGTTAGATTTAAACTGGCCGCAGAAGTAACTGACTGCACTTCAAAAATTAGGCCTTGGCCATGTTTACCGCTTGCTGGCGGAAGCGCGCTGAGGTGCGCCCGCTCAGCACTGAGCCCCTACAGCCACAATTAGAGCGGCTTTAGTAAGGGCTCGCCTACGCTTCCGCAAGCGCGCGGAAGCGTAGGTCTTAGGGAATTTTAAAATTCCCCCGCTTGCCGGCGCGACAGGCCGGTCACGTGAGCCGTTCACCCAATGAGGGCGAAATACTTTCCCTGAGCCTCAGCGCGCCTAAGCACGCCAGCGGTAAGCGTGTCCGAGGCCTTAGAGTGCTAGCTCTTTCCTAGCGCAAGTTCTCCACTTAATTGAATGGGCTCTCTGTGTGGTTTGCGGTTTGAACTATAATGGGTCTGGGTTAGAAGCCGGCATACAATGTATCCGTGCTCTTTTGATTGGTACCTGCAGACACACGCCAATAATTCAGCTCAAGTGGATAACGAGACCGCTGGATACATTTTGACAAGACGGCACTTCTGCTAAACCGCAAACCGCTTATCCAATTGACTTTGCGATTTAGAGGTCTATGGCTTAGGAAGTGATACCCATCTTCAAAGCAGCCACTTAATCACAGGCACACTTCTTCACTTAGCGCTTGGTTCAGCGCTAGAAGCTCCCCCTTGTGTCACAAATACAGTTAGCTGATTTTCATTCATTCATTGAACTGCAGCTAGCTTTAGAGCTGCAAAATTGGGACAATAAAGGTAGTGTAGGGGAAAACATAGGCTGATGGTTGCAATATATTTTAACCCCTTCTGTCCCAACACGGTTTAGGGTTAACCAGCCGGGCATAATACCTTTATTATTGGCCTGGTTAACCCTCTCACCGCCACAGTAACTATCTCTGATCAGGATTTTTTTCCTTTTCACTTTTATGAGAATCTAGGGTAAATTATAATCTTTGAGGTGTTGCAGCTCAGCCTAATTAATAAAAAGTATTATCCCATCCCCAGCGCTATTACCGTGATCTCTGTCTCTTCTGGCTCTCTTTTAATTTAAGAAATCAAATGGTCTGATTTATTCTGTGACTGTCAGTCAGTCACCCACCCAGTAAGTCACCCACCCATCCAGCCACCCACCCACCCTGGAAGTCAATCAGTCACCCACCTAGTCAGCCAGTCATACACTAACACACAATTCTTATTAGGAATTTATTCCAATTATTAAAAGTGGGGCGGGGCAAGGTACGGGGCTAGGTGGCGAGTAGATTTTTTGGTTCTGTGAGTGGATTTTTGTGTGATTTTTCAAGCACTGCATATATGTGTGTATATGTAGCCCCCAGTCCCATATTAAACCCCTCCAGGCACATATTTAACCAATCCCAGGCTGATATTTAACCCCTTCCAGGCCCATACTGAATCCCCCGAGGCCTTTTGGAGTGACCCTCGTGGCGGCCGCGACCCTTTCCCATGGCCATTGCCCATCGGACCCTGTTAGGGTTGAGTAAGGGTGTCCCCCTGAGCTAGGGGCAAAAAGAATTAGACCACTATCTGCCCTAGGACCGGAGGTACAATTTTATTATGAATGAACTTGGCCGTGACCAAGTCCCCACGCCAATTTAGCGATCAAATCTCTTTATTGAAATTGTATCCGCTTTCGGGGATTGCGGTTTGGCCAGCAGCCAACTCGTTCTTGGAGTTCGGACTCGAGGAATCCCCATTGAAAGACATTAATCCATTCATTTCAATGGAGGAGTTCCGTTCGTCCTCTCGGGCGCCACCTGCTGGTCTTTTCTGATATCAGGCCAAAACCATGGAAATCTCCATAGACTTGCATGGAGCTCCAATGGCGAACTATGGGACGGGCTGCAAATGGGGATTGTAAAGGCGGGAATGGGAACAAAGGGCCATAAACATGACAGTACAATTCACCCTTTCCCTCCCGACCTGATCCCAGTGTATGTGTTGGGTGCACACACTGTAAGGGGAGAAATACATGTAACCAGGGGGAAACACATTTTGCACTGAGGCAGGGGAATAAAAACACCAATAAGCATTATAACAGTTAACCCCTCGCCTCCCATACGATGGTGGGGGTGGCCCTTTGGGGTGTTCCCCTTTATTACTGGGCCCACCCCCCCTCCATCGCTACAGTAAGGAAGCTTCAATACACATGTATGCAGATGACACAATCCTATATGCACCAGCCATAGCATCTCTGACCTTGAATACATATTTCAGTCTGACTTTTTGATTCTCGAAAACTGGATTTCCCAAAACAAACTGTTTTTTAACAGTGACAAGACTGTAACAATGTTATTTGGGACCAAGACAAAATTCTTAAAGCTTCCAGTGACTGAGCTCCAGATCAGAAACAATGCTAACACCACCCTATCTCCTGTTGCTAGTTTTAAGTACCTGGGCATATGGTTTGACTCCCACTTAACATTCAGGATGCACATTGATACCCTGACATCCAAAACCTATGCCAAACTAGGTGTACTTTACAGGAACAAATCCTCCCTAAGCCTGCTGGTCAGAAAGCATATCGCACAGCAGATGTTAATGCCAATTATCGTCTATGGAGACTTAGTATACTGCTCGGCACCCCAAACCCACCTTAGCAAACTTGACACCCTCTACAAATTCAATATGCCATTTTGATCTCCAATGCAACTACAACACACATCACTGCCAAATGCTCAAAGAACTAGATTGGTCATTACTTGCCTAGGCGTAAAGTTCACCTTTCCTGTCTTGCCTTCAAATACTTTCTGGGCAAGCTACCCATCAATCTGAACAAGCTCCTCACCCCTACCACATGCAGCACTTATCATCTGAGATCAGACTCCAAAAGACTGTTCATGGTCCGGCAGCTCCTTCTTCTCTTACCGTGCACCCCAAAACTGGAACAACCTACTGGAGACTCTCACATCCACCACCAGTTTAAGTTCTTTCAAGTCTGTAACTGTTACATACTGCTGCGGCCAACTTGAGTCTAACATTTGCCCGTAATTGTCCGGGGCTTTTTTCGGCTAGCGCCCGGCTGGCGCCAAACTTGGCCGCGTGCCAGACGCATCTTCCCCTCCCCGCGTGCAAAATCAAGATGCTGTTCCCCTCCCCTTCTGACCCCCTGGCTGCTCCCCCTGGCTTCTCCTCTGCTTCGCACAGCTTTGCGCAGCTTCCCCTTACCCCTGCTTCCCCTTCAGCCTTCGGGGATGCCGGGGAACCCTGGCACGTGTGACCGGCGCAACAATGACGCGCGGCACGCGCCAGGAAAAAAACAAAACCTGCCGCCATCTGCCCGCGCATTGCCCCCACATTGCGGTGGCAGCCGCTGAAGACTCAGCTCGGCCGCCACTGTACGCCCAAAATATATAGGATCTTTGCTGTGCATGCAATGTCTTGTAGATAATGTATACCCTGTTCACTTATGTAACTGTATTTGTAACCATGTATTATTTGTCATTTAACTCTATGCTCACGAGAGGTAACGAGAGGTAACTCTCAATGTATTATTTCCTGGTAAAATATTTTATAAATAAATACTTTGCAATCCAAAATATATATATCTTACTTTAGTTATCAAAAGTCCATTATATGATGTATACCAAGTGATAGTATGGACATTTAAACACAAAAAAAATGTAAACTCTCAAATCTCTTTTAGTAAATTAAAAACATCACCATCGCAAATACAATTTCTGTGACAAAACACAAAGAAGTTTCACTTACAATGCACGTGCTCAGCACACACAACTTTTTTTTATTGTGTTGGCCGCGCATGTGTGACCGCACTTGTCAACTGCGCATGTGTGCGACTGACACTTGTCGACTGCACATGCGCAAGGAGCGTTTGTCTACCATGAATGCACGAACGGCACTGGCCAGCAAGCTCCAATCGTGAATGCGCATGAGTGACCAGCAAACGTAGATCGCTCGTATTCACAAGCAGCCGGCAAGTGCCAATTGTGCATGCGCAGTTTGCAAGCGCTGTTCACGCATGCATTGGTTACTCTAGAGTGTGGGCCCCCATGAGCGCAGGTGCCTTGGCTTGGCCCAGGCTATAGCTACGCCACTGATACTAGGGCCACTATAGTATTTTCTGTGCCCACACACTGTGAGCTACCTCATCTAGCCTCCCCTCTAAGTATTTGCCTTTTCTTTCTAGGGGATTATTGAGGCATTTCTTTGAATAGAATGCTGTGATTTTTGTGATACCTTTTAGATGTTAACTGCTAGATAGTCTATATAGTCTACTATCATTCCACAGTATAACGGCCACTCAATTTTTTTAATTTTTTTAAGTAAAATTAAAACTGTAAGATATAATATATGAACTGTCTAAGTAAAGAACGGTTGCAAGAAATAATCCATGATAGTGTTTTTTATATTTTCTGCAAAGAAGTCTCACAAGCTAAACACTTTAATGACACATTATCACTAAAGTTCCATCAGTTTATTTGCTGCACATAATCCAATAAGGAATATCATTAGTGTCACGTAGACTAGTACTTATGAACAATTTTATATTTTTGGGATTCTCGATTGAGCAAAATAAATTGTCATTTATTTATTTTCAGACAAACACACGACAACCTCAGACTACACTTAACAGTCATTTACTGGGATGGGGAAACAAAATTAATTGTCCATAGAACGAAAGATGAAGAAATAAAGTCTCTAGTTTACAATCATTTTGGCTAGGGCGCAACTTGCCTGCCCGATATTTCCACAAAATGCAAAGAGTTCGTTCTGGTTCGTTGGGATTCGTTCGGGAATCCCCAGCGCTAACGAATTCCTGAAGTAGGGGTAAATCGTTGGTTACGATGTTTTAACCGCTTGCGTTCGGGAACCGCTGCACTTGTACGAAATCTTGAACAACGCTTGGATAAGTCATGAATCACACAGGGAATAGCTCGGCAGTCAGGTTTATAGGGTTGACAGTCTAACATGCGTGCCCAATCCCTCTGTGGAAACATTTAACCCACCTATCCCCGATTTGCCCGGAGTTTGCAGACCGGGCAAAAAGGGCTTTCCGGTTTGCAAAGCGCATGTGTCAGCCTGACACCTAGGTGGTTTATCATACCGGGTTCCACCCCTTACCTGGCGACGCTCAGTCTGGGGTTTGGTCACAAAGTGTGAATGGCCCATTCTGATTACCGGTATCTTGCACTCAGCAACATCCTGGCCACTTTCACACTTTGGATCTCTGATGCTTTTTAACTCCGGACTTCACTAGACTCAGAGGCTCCCACTTAGCAGGGGCTCTTTGAAGTACAGAGAGGAAAATACACTCAGCTCATTCACCCTTAGCATATTTGCATGCTAAAGGATTTTTCCCGGGCTTAGAGAAAAAGTTTTTCCTGCCTGTAAATTTAAAATTAACAGTTAAAACAATATGTTCTGTTTGTGCCACAACTGTAAATTTCATATGTGTGTGTATGGTTTCTTTATCCCTGCTTGGTCTCCAAAAATTAGAGTGCTAGCTTACTTCATTCACAAGTTAGCTTGTTTAATTGAACAGTCTATGATGTAGCCCGGTTCCCATACCAATAGACTTTCTCCCTTTCAAGTTAGGGAGCTAACAAGGTAGCGGATACATTTTGAAAGGAAACACTTGTCACGCTGCGCTCACCACAAACAGGACTGAAGACCGCGGGGCTGAGGTGGGGATGGAAAGACACCAACCCACAACCACGCAGTCCGGTCCGGAATGCGTAGTCCAAGTCGTATAGCGTTGTAGGGTTGGAGAGGTCAGGGTAATCAGGGTTCTTGCCGTGGGTCAGTGTTGGAGAGTGGAGGATGGTAGATATCCGTAAGTCAGGGTCCAGGGTATGCGAAGGTAAATGGTCAAGGGACGAAGCCGGGGTCAAGCGTTGGAGAGTGTGGGAATCCCTAGAACAGCCAAAGGTCAGGACAGGAGAGAACAGACAGGTCAAGGCAAGCAAGGTACAAGGCACAACGAAACAGCAGCAGTGAGCACAATGCATAAACAGGAGTTTATGCTCAGCAGGGGAGAACAGACAGGAGTAGGTAGATATAGGGAGAAGGATCTAATTACCTTGCAGGGGTGTGTTCTGATCCTCCAATAGCATCAGGAAGGTAAGTGGCTGAAACAGCATTCAGGTGAGGCATTCCTGGTCTCTCCCTTGACTGGGTGCCAGGCGACCCGCGCATGTATGCAATGCGCGGCGGGGGGCCCTGATGTTACGCAGGCGCGTGGCCGAGATTCCTCCCTGTGGGAGGTGCCGACGTCAAACTTTAGAGCGTGCGCGCACCAGCTTGGCAGTGCGCGGGTGAGTGGCTCTGCCGTGTGACACGTCAGCCGGGCGGAATCCGGCGGCGGCTGCAGCGATGCTTACACCACTTCAGCTAAAACCGCAAACCACTTACTCACTTAACCTTGCGGTTGCGAGGTTGAGAGCTCAGAAATGGATACCCATATTTTCAACATGGCCACCCGTACATAGCCACGCGTCTTCAATCAGCGCTTGGTTCAGTGCTCACAGCTTCATCTTGTGTCTGAAAACCAATTGGCAGAGTTTGTATTCATTCCTATTACTAGTCAGGGAATGGACTGAAAAATGGGGACAAGAAAGAGGGTGTAGGTGAAAACACATCAGTGTGATACACATGCATTTAAACCCTTCACTCCCAATATTATTTAGGGTTAATTAGCCTGGTATAATGCCTTTATTAATGGCCTGATAAACATTTTCACCGCCACACCTCCCCCAACTCAAAGCGCAGGTTCTGCCCTGACTACCTCGTCCGGTAATTGGGCTCGCCTGGCAGCTCTTGAAGTTGTTAGTTCATGAGGACTGTCCTGGCGGGAAAGGCCATCAGCATTGCCATGTTCACTGCCCTTCTTGAGCTGGATGGTGAAATCAAATTCCTGTAAAGCAAGACTCCAGTTCAAGAGTTTAGCATTTATCCTGGACAACCTCTGCAACCAACTTAAAGGGTTGTGGTCCGTAATCACTGTGAATGGTCTGCCATAAAGATAGGGCTGCAGTTTTCTCAGAGATCATACAATGGCCCGTCACTCCTTGTCAGTGGTGGCATAAGCCACCTCTCTGTGCGGCAGCTTGTGGCTCAGATACACCACTGGGTGTTCACTGCCCTCGTCCCCCACTTGGCTGAGTACAGCACTGATACCATAGTCCGATTCATCAGTCTGCACCAGAAACCTTTTTGAGAATCTGGGACAGCTAGGATAGGGGCACTGGCCAGTGCAGTCTTCAGTGCTTGAAGGAAGCTTCACAAGCTGGACACCAGACAACTAGCACAGACAGTCGCTTTTGGGTCAAGTGAGTCAGGGGTTTGGCTATGGCGCTGTACTGAGGTACAAACTTTCTGTAGTAGCCTGTGGTGCCTAAGAAAGCCATAACCTGCTTCTTAGTCTTGGGAACGGGCCACTGCACTATTGCTTCCACCTTGGCTGGCTCTGGCTTAAGGTGCCCGCCACCCACACTGTGCCCTACTGCACCGACACACTTTATTCGAGCAAATACCCGGTATGTACCTGGCAGATACCTGGAATGCGCCGCTCCTCACCTCTGACAAGCCCCGTTGCATTTGCCTTCCCAGCCTGGGTTCATGCCTGGCTGACGGGCGGCTGATCTGTTAAATGATAATGATTAGGATTTAATAGGCTGCAATGCTTCGCGTGTCTACCAGATGGCATAAATTCATGAATTGTAATGCAGTATATATATATGTACTGTGCAGTATTGCAGCCAGCGGGAATAAAATGCTTCAATCCCTGCCGGAAAATAACTCAATGCACTCGGGCAGAAAACAGTCACAAACCTCAATACACCCGGGTATACCCGAATTCGTGGAACTAGCCGAGCTCCAATAAAGTGTGTCGCCAGTGTAGGTACAGTACTTCTGCCATCCCTACTAAGCAATTGGTAGGATTCAAGGTGAGTCCCACTTCCCTAATTCTGGCTAGCACCGCAGCTACATGCACTAAATGTTAGTCCCACGAATTGCTAAACACTGCAATGTCGTCCAGGTATGCCCTTGCAAACCCCTGCATACCCTCCAGTAACCGATTGACCAGGTGTTGGAAGGTAGGCGGTGCATTCTTCATCCCAAATGGCATCACTAAGAATTCATAGAGGCCACGCATGGTAATGAATGCTGACTTCTCCTTAGCTTCCTGGGTCAAGGGGATCTGCCAGTAACCTTTACTGAGATCCATGGTAGTCAGATACTTTGCCTCCACGAGTTCATCTAGTAACTCGTCCATGTGGGGCATGGGATAAGCATCTGACACCATCCCTGCTTTGAGCTGTCGGTAGTCCACACAGAACCAGGTGGTCCCATCTTTCTCCCGGACAAGCCCAAGGGATCTGGGATGGTATAATTACCCCTAGGGCAAGCATCTCTTCTACATCCCTCTCTATACTGCCCTTAATCTCCACTGATAGCTGATAGGCATGCTTATGCAGAGGGCGCAGGTCACCTGTGAGCACTGGGTGATCTGTGATATGGGTCCTGCCCGACATATCCGTGAACAGAGCCCTATACTGACCTAGCATAGTCCTGACTTCTGCTTGCTGCCTGACACTCAACTGGGACCCTATTTCCACCTGCTCTACAGTACCCATCTGCCTAGCCTCCCCTAAGAGATCTGGCAGAGCATTGCCCGCCGGATCTCCCATCGGTGGGCAACAAATGGCCAGCACCAATGCCACACTCGGGGCTATGTACTCCTTCAACATATTAATTTGATAAGTCTTATTTCTCCCTGAATAGAAAACAGGCTCCAGGGCACTCCAAAATGACCAGATTCTCTTCTGAGCATCTACCTGTACAACATAGTTGCACGCATTCATCTTTTTTCGGAGCACCGGATATGGTCCCAACCAGGCAGACATCAATTTGTTCTCCCGAGTGGGTTTGAGAACAAGTACTTGCTTTCCTGGGATGAATTCTCTACTATGGGCATTCTGATCATACCAAGTCTTCTGCTTGGTCTGAGCAGTCCTAAGGTTGTCCCGTGCAACCCCATGAGCATCTCTAGCCGTTCCCTGAGACCTACCACGTACTTGTAAGGAATCGGGGGTCACGGCGCTCACAGCATGACCCCCTTTTACCGCCCGCCGGTCTCGCTGCTCCCGCTGTGTGCCTCTTCGCCGGTACCCTCGCTAGGATGCCACTGCTCCACGCGCAGCATGTAACTTGCGGCCGCCATCAGACCTGCACGCATGCTCCCCAGCCTTACAGAGCACGCGTCAGGCAGTCATAATTTATTCATCCCTCTGGGGCTTAGACCACGCCCCCGGCACTCGCACGGCTCTCGGCCGCATCCCCCTGCCTCTCAGCTGTTCGGTAAACACTCTCATCTGCTCAACCAAATTAGTGCGGCTCCACGCTCTCCTCCAGCCCTGCCTCTGCTCCCTATTGGACAGCCCACTTTTATAGTCCCTCTTCTCCCCCTGGCACATCACTCTGCATAGTCTTAGCTCCGTTGGATGTGTGCTTTACTCCTCTCTCTGTTACAGTGCTTCTCAGGTTCTGATCCGGCTTGTCTGACTACCCTCTCTGGCTCTAGACCCCGGCTTCCTCCTAACTACGCTGCATCTCTCATTCCCCAAACTCGGCTTGCACCTCGACCACCAGACCTCTCTGCTCCCTGAACTCGGCTAAGGCAACCACTAAGGCATTTCTACTCTCCAGATCCAGCAAGTACTATCGCTATATTCTCCTGGCTTGGCCATGCAAATACCACACTCCGGATACGCTCCTTTCTGCTGCGGCTGCATGTATCTTATTTTCCACCTCTGTACAAGAACGGGTCTGTTCTGCGGGCAGCTCTGCGTGTACTGATTGATCTGTGTGGTTGATTGAAGTGCTGGTTGGTTAAAGTGTTGGTTGGTTAAAGTGTGTGCAGTTAGAACCAGAAGGAAAAGGAAGTACTGGGTATACTAGCAGGGGTGGCTGTATTGGGGAGTGTGCAGTGGGTTAATCTATTTTTAAAGTGTGGTGTCATTTGAAGCCTGTAACTTTTTTTCCCCTTTCTCCTGCCTGAGGCAGAGTGTGTGTGGTTGGTTAATTGGTTGGCCTAACACACCTGCAGTGGGTGGGGTTAGTTAATTGATAACCTAACACACCTGGTGGATGTCCCTATTTAAACAGAGGCTTCTAACGAATCCTGAGCTTGCGTGTACTGATTGATCTTTGTGGTTGATTGAAGTGCTGGTTGGTTAAAGTGTGTACAGTTAGAACCAGAAGCAGTTTGAACAAGGAAGCAGTTAAACAAGGTATAGTTTATTGAAGTACAGTTTACTGTTAGTACTTATAAACTTCATAGTTGCTAGAATGAGCAGGATTGAAAATGCCACTCAATGCACATCTTGCCACATGTATGTGCACTTGGAGCAGCTGTTCCAAGGAGCATACCGCTGTGAGAAGTGTGAGCAGGTGGTCTCTTTAGACACAGAGATTGCTGATCTGAAGAGGCAACTTGCAATATTGAGGGACATTGGCAATCTTGAAAGGGAATTAGAGCTCACTGAGCAGGCCCTTGCTTCGACTAGTGGTGCAGATGGTGGCGATTTTAGTGTAAAGCAGGCAGGTAGCTTAGTTGCTGTTAGTGAGGAGCATTTAGGTAGCTGGGTGACAGTTAGAAGGGGAAGCAGGGGCAATAGGGAGAGGCAGGTCGTTTCTGAGCTGACACATCCCAATAGATTTGCCATGTTGAGTGAAGATATTGGGAATGTTGGGGCAGAAATGGCAAGGCTGGGGGAGACTAATTCCTCTAGCAGCCAGGGGAATAGTTCCTCCCGCACAGTGGGGACTCAGGATGCTCAGATACAAAGAAAGATTGTGGTGGTAGGGGACTCCATTATTAGGAAGGTAGATAGGGCAATCTGTTGCCAGGACCGCATGAACCGAACAGTTTGTTGTCTCCCGGGTGCTCGGGTTCGGCAAATTGTGGATCGGGTAGACAGATTGTTGGGGGGGGGGCTGGGATTGACCCGGCGGTCTTGATACATGTTGGCACCAATGACAAAGTTAGAGAAAGATGGAGGGTCCTAAAAAATGATTACAGGGATCTAGGCCAAAAGCTTAAGGCAAGGACCTCCAAGGTAGTATTTTCTGAAATACTACCAGTGCCCGCAGGGAGACAGTCAGAGATCAGGGAGGTTAATGCATGGCTAAGAAAGTGGTGTAGGAAGGAGGGGTTTGGGTTTTTAGAGCACTGGGACTCCTTTTCTGAGAGGTGCCACCTATATTCTAGGGACGGATTGCACCTCAATGAACAGGGATCT
>WSYH01007166.1:13834-34317 GCA_036426205.1 Ascaphus truei | reverse complement strand
CATGCAGACTGACCGCTAGGTCTTTATTTTTGCCTCCCCGCATAGGACGAAGCTTTATATATGGCCTAAGAACTATATATAGTGTTCCTTTTCTGGACTTATGTTCTTAAATACAAAGATGTTTGTGTACACACACAGTATTTGAGCATCGCTCTATCAACCTCTCTCCTGTATACTCCCACAGACGATTGCTCTACAGTGTGGTGTGGTATCTATTTTTGTAAGAAGGGGCAACTCCATATATATATTTTCTGAGGTGTTTGGGATATTTTGTCATTTTTTATGAGGATTCACATACTGGTATTCAGAATTATAGTACATCTACATATTATACAATTACCAGTATACCTCCGTACTCACAATGGATGTAGAAGATGTTACAGATGAGATTGCACAGGAATCTACAACTACTGACTTTGTTTTCAATTACTTCGACCAGAGTGCTAAGAGCCAGGAAGGCTCAACGTGTTTTTGATGATGATGCGGAGGTTGAATGTGAAGATACTTCTGACCTGCATGACTATTTTCTTAAACTAGAGAAATTATTAACTATTGACTCTAGACTTTGGTGGGATATTATCTCTTTAGAAAATTATGCAAGGGTCAAACGTATATCCCGTGGACTCAGGATGAAAAAATCCCCTACGTTCGGCTTCTCTAGTGCAGAATTTGAAAGAGATTGGAAAAATATTCTGAACGAATGTTCATTTAAATTAATTGATTTGATCCTAGCACAAAAGAACAAAGAAAAGCTGAGTATTGGTAAGGAAGTTAAAACCTTACAAACAAAATTGTCTCAATTTTCTAAGATGGAAGGCTTTAAGGAATATGATAGAAAACTTGCAGTGGCTATTGAAAATCTTGAAAAGGAAATAATGGCAAAAAAAGATATTAAATTCTCACGTGACAAAATGGACTATGAGAAAAAACAAGTTTATTCATGGGAAATAACTCAGCAACCTAGAAGGGGGAGTAAAGATCAGCAATCTGCCTATTCTACACCGGGTAGATCCAGAAGGAATTCTTGGTCTCAGAAATCCATTTTAAAGAACACATCTTCACCTAATGATATCCCAAATATTGAATCCGATGCTTCATATACGGACAATCCTAGCCACTCAGTCTCATTCTTTTCAGAGCAAGGGGGGAATTATCAAAACCAGGATAGACCTAAAGAACAGCGCCAACAAGGTGCAAGACCCTGTTATGATCAACCTTCGAGCAGTATGGAGGGTTTTGATGAGGGGCCTTCCACTAGTTATTCGTCAAAAAACGAAAGGCGACGAGAAGGGGGAAGAGGAAATCAAGGAAAAGGGGCGCCTCACAAATGGAAAAAGAACTTTTGAATGGGGTGATCAATATATCTAATATTGAACTGTCTATGGATGAACTTTCTCTCCTTAACAAAGGACTTAATTTCGCCCCAGAATGCAAATTCGATGTTTTTGACACAGTAATTGATTTGCACAAATTTATACGTAAATGCACCCTAAAAAAGTTCTATGATGTAAAAAATCCCATGTCTAGGGAAGCTAATATCTCCTTATTGACATCAGAATCTGTGAATGCTGACCCTGTTAACCCTTACTTCTCTTTCAGAGAACAGTGTACTATCCATGATTTGGAGGAACTAGGGGGCACTATGGTGGAAGATTATGATGCTGATAACTTCCTGGGTAGAAGGGATTCAGGTCTTAAACGTAGATCATTGTTTTTTCCTAAATTTGTGAAGGGCAAATTCCTATCCACATTCGAGAGTTTAGTGGAGAGAGACCTAGCCCTACTTGATAGAGGTTTCACTTTTGAGTCCCCACATCGTGCCCACTACAAAGATAATCTCACGGATGGTGAAATTAAAGCACTTGATGACCTAAGGAAAAATAAAAATCTTATAATCAAAAATGCTGATAAAGGGGGTGCGGTAGTAGTGCAGCATAGGGAGGACTATCACAGGGAGGCCCTTAGACAGCTCTGTGATGCTTCTTCCTATGCTGTACTGCGTGCAGACCCCACCAGACAGTTCCAGTTAGAACTTAAATCACTTCTTGATGATGGCACTATGCTTTGTGTCCTAAATGACAACGACAGGGAATATTTGTTTAATGCTACTCCCATCACGACAGTGTTTCACCATCTCCAAAAGATTCACAAATCACTCATCTCCCCTCCTGGAAGAACAATAATATCAAGTATAGGAACTTTGGGAGATGGTGTCTCACGCTATGTGGATCGGTTTCTACAGCCCTTAGTGAGAGCTTTACTGTCCTTCATATTGGACAGTGGGGACCTCTTGAAGCATATTAACAAAATATCTTGGAAACGCAACTTGATGTGGGTCACAATAGACGTGACATCCTACATGAGCATGGGATGACAGCTGTTCGTTACTTTCTTTCACGCACTGACATGTCACCAGCACAAATCACTTTTTTATTGGATTGTATTAATTTTCTTCTTACTCACAATTTTTTTCTGTTTGATGGGGTTCACTATCTCCAAACGCGTGGAACTGCAATGGGAACAAGCTTTGCCCCTTCCTATGCCAACCTTTTTATGGGTTGGTGGGAGACGTTCCACGTGTTTGGAGTGGCGAACAGTTTTAGGGAGCACATTTTCTTTTACAAACTATTTATAGATGACCTCATTTTAATTTGGGAGGGTGATGTCACGACACTTTTATCGACACCTTAAATATTAATAAATACAATTTACACTTCACTTTTTTATATAATCATCATCACATTCATTATCTAGATCTTCACTTATACATTGACATCAATATGAATATTCAATCGGATATATTTCGAAAAATCAATTCTCGCAACACTTTTTTACGTGCCAACAGCTGTCATCCCCGTGCTCTTATTAAAGGAATACCTAAAGGACAACTGATTCGTCTGCGACGTAATTGTTCAGATGATGATGATTTCAATATTCAAGTCCAAGATCTGTATCATAGGTTTGTACAAAGGGGTTAAAACCCAGAAGATTTGCATAAATCTATACAAGAGGTCTCCACCATTGATAGAGCGGATCTATTTCATGGCTCAAAAAAAGATATCATGATGAACAACTCACCTTTATTTATAACTTCATTCAGTGCGCAGGCCGAACAGATAAAAAAGATTCTTATTAAACACTGGCCAGTACATTCTCTGGACCCCGTTTTGAAGCCATATATAGCCACTGGCCCAAATGTGGTATATAAGAAAGCCAAGACAATAGCTAGCTCTTTATCCCCCAGCCTCTTTTCCTCTAAGCCATCCAATATCAGTATACTTCCTAATGGTTCTTTCCCATGTAACTCTTGCAAAGTTTGCACTAAGAGCTGCAATCTAACAACTTTCTCTCCAGCCAGACTGGGAGAACATATAAGATTAAATCATTTATTAATTGTAGGTCCTCATATATTGTCTACCTCATCACTTGTGGATGTGGTAGTCAATATGTGGGAAGAACCATTAGGAATTTAAAAATTCGCATTATGGAACATCTAGAGCGGAATGCATAGTCCAAGGGGGATCTTAATCATCCTGTTCCCAAACATTTTACCCAATGTCCTCTGGGTGGTATACACAACTTCTTTACATTACAGACCAGGATGCCTCATGGTTTAAACACTGAATGGGATCTTTCCCACTTGTTGTAAAAACATTAAATATGTATCATCTGCTCATCATCATTGACTGTTATGACTCTGTCCGTACAATTATTATTTATGAATATGATCTTTATAATGTATATTTAGACTAAGTTTAATATTGCATTTTAAGCTTGTTGCAATTAATAATATATTTCTGTATACATCTCCGGCATAGGGAAATTATACAAGGTTATAAACAGCTATATTGAATTATTGATAGGTATCTAAATTATTTTACAATATATTCGTATTATCACTTTGTATTTTGTTTCCTTTAATGATGAAACATGCTCATATGACAACCACGGCCATTGGATCTATACCAGTATTCATATAGTATACACTGACTCATTGGTTCTTTTGAGTAATGAATAGATGTATATTTATTTTGATATGGGTGATTGTGACTGTGTTTGTCAATATGTGCTTTTCCTTTTATATTTTCTTTATTTATCAATAGGTTAACATCCACTATTTTTCTTCTACCTTGTTTATTTATTATATGTTTTTCTTACCTTTCCCCCCCCCCCCTTTTCTATGTTTTATGTTTTTATTTTAGGTATTTATAATTATTATAAGTAGTTTGCTTTTTGTCAATTTGTGTCTTAATAAAGTTGTTTTTGTTTTGGCATGGCGTTACGTTCGGACACAGCGACACGGCATCAGTGCGCATGCGCGGAGCGTCATTGCACACTTTTGGCGCGAATTATGGGCTATATTTGACAGTAACTACGTGTTTCATCATACACCTTGAGAAAGTCCTGCGGGACGAAACGCGTTGGTGCGGTTGCTGTATACACCCATGTGTGATTTTATATGAATAAATAACCCTCGATTTTATTTTGGCGTTTGCCCTATATTTTTTCAAACAACTATCCAGTTGCAGTGCATCCTTTGCTTCCTTCCATTTCTACTGTTCTACGACATCAGGAGTGCACGCAGAGGAACCTTCACTTGGCTTTGGCGTCCTGGATTCCAGCTCACCCCCAGGGCAGGTAATGGGCATTAGCCCTCATTTTATTACCTGTTATATCCATGGGGTGCTTATGCTAATTTGGTGGGATGTGCAATATTGACCATATATGCGGTAGTCATGCAGAATGACCGCTAGGTCTTTATTTTTGCCTCCCCGCATAGGATGAAGCTTTATATATGGCCTAAGAACTATATAGTGTTCCTTTTCTGGACTTATGTTCTGAAATACAAAGATGTTTGTGGTGTTCTATTGAAAAATTGTGAGTCCCCAATTGTGATTCATTGAGCTGTTTTTTCTGTTGAACATACTACACTATATATTTTTATTTTTTCCCACATACGGTGACATCTGCGCTCCCCACAAGCTTCTTTCTGCAATCAAGAAATAGGGTTACATATGTTTGGCAGCATTTTATGTGAGGAGGAGGGCTCTACAACAATTGAGGATAGCAATGGAGTTGGATTTCCATGTAGGCCGGAAATTGCGTGTCCAACAATTCCTGGAATGATGTTCCCTAGAGAGGTTAACTGAGGCAGAGGTCATCAGCCGATAGATTGAACTCAGCGGCTATCTTTGAACTCTATGAACAGTTGAGAAGATTGAGCCATCAACAGAATGGAGTCATGCAGTGCCGGGCCTTGTTAAATTGCTGAGCTCATTACATTTTCTTGCTTCTGTGTCTTTTCAGACAACTGTGGGCATAGTAGGCGGGGTCTCAGCCACCATTCCAGCGGGCCCTTAGCTAGTTTCTTTGTGCAATGACTAGACGCACTATGAATTATATACATTTTCCTTTAGAGCAGACAGAGTGGCAGGAACTCATGACTGCATTTTATAATGTAGCAAGGCTACCCAATGTGATGGGTGCTACAGATTTCACACGTTGCGCTGACCCCGCTACGTAAAAGGGAGGCGGTGTTCCATAACAGGAAACATTACCACTCGCTTAATGTGAAGATCGTATGTGATGCACATATGAAAATTCTGAGTGTGGTAGCCCTATACCTGGGTTCCTGTCACGATAACTATATCCTGTAGAACTCCGCAGTCTTCCGTGCATTTGAGGCGTGGAAATTTGGCGACGGATGTTTATAATCTTATAAACGGCTGCAATGAATACAGTATGTCAAAGCGATTGATTGATTCAACTGGCATTTGACATGATAATGTAGGATATTGGTGGTAACATCCTTTACTTCATGGTGTTTCAAGTACTAGAACATGGCAATAATCTATATTTAACATACAAGAACATTGTTATAGTAACGATTTCTGTTCTCGCGGTCTTACAAGGGGACTCAGGATATGGAAGCCGGCCGTGACTCCTTACTCCACTGGGTAATACTCAAGCCCCTGCAGAGGAACATTATAATGCGGTACACATCCACTCACTCGGTTATTGAGAGGACGTTTGGACGGTTGAAAAAAAAAAATAAGTCGGTTCAGATGTCTTGATAGAGAACTACCTTCTGTTTGTACCTAGGTTTTATGGCAAATAAATAGCTTATTTTAAACCTGCCTCCAGCCCGAATTTGTTGCGGTGCTCAACCCGATTCTCTCCTTTTTCTATCATACACCTCTGGGACTGATGCATGCACAATTGGAACGGACTAGTAACTTCGTTGTGAGTATTTTGTATACTGAAGTGAACGCAAGCTGGTTTTTCTCTTACATGAGTGGCTAGTATGGATTTCAGGTGATTACAGCACACTACATGGAGCAGGATGACAAAACTGAGGATCACAGGGGAGGTACACCACAGTCTTAAGGTATGCTAGAGTCCAGACACACTGGGAGCAAACAGAATTCTGTGACTCATACAGTATAGCCGGGACGTTTGCAATTATTGAATACCTTCAGAGGATTACTTTTTGCCTGTCTGTTTTTTTGAAGCATTAGTACGGGAAGTTATGTCCTCTTTTTCAACAAGCTATGTGCTTTTTACATTTGTATATAAAGTGTTATGTTTGTTATTGTCACTTTAAATTTAGATCTGAGTTGACCATGAGTCAGCGACGTTGATTGGGTATATCAAGCATGATAGGACTGCCAAGTGTTATTCCCTGATGAATTTGCCACGCAGCCATGAAACACGTTGGATGGTCGTTTTTTTTCGACATTGTGAGGTGAGCTGTGCCTGCAAAAGTCTCTCACCGATATGAACTCACTCCGTTTGATATTTCTGGCTCAGAAGATGTCGATGTCAGTGAGTACACATCACTGGAGGCACGTCAGCTGTTTGGAGTTCCCCTTGCCCGGAAAAGGCACCGTCAAATCCGCCATTGAGTTGAGACTTTTCACTGGAGATGCAAACAGCCCCATAGGAGGACCCATTGAGATGGAGGCACAAGTTGCTATTGTGGACAAGACTTGTGAAGTGATCTCCATCCATCCCTTACCATCTTCCATTGAGGATGTTCCATGTGGATGAATTGTGGTTCCAGTTTGGCCATCAAGGTTTTTAACCCCCTACTTTTATATTTTTCGTTTTTGTATGTGCATATATTACAACTATACGAATATCTAATATAATATATTTCATATACTGCACCATGAGCGGTGTTCTCTGTTTCTATAGTCACTGAGCTTAAGTAGTTCTGTGAGGAGGAATGGGCCAAAATTCCTCCAAACTGATGAGAGACTGTTCAGCAGCTATAGGAAACACTTCATTGAAGTCTTTGCTGCTCAAGTACTGAATCTTAAGGTCACATACTTTCACACATGGATATTGATTGTTGATACTTTATTAACATTTATCCACAAATGGTTTAAGTTTTTGTAATTTGTTGATAAGATTATCTTTATCTATTAAGATTTAGATTAAGGTGTAATAGGATTTTCACACCTAAAATGTGAAGTGGTTAAATTTTGTCCACTAAATACAATGTAATCTGTAGCTTCATATCTATTCCCACTGTGTTACAGGTGATGCATGATACGGGAACTGGCCATGGCCCCTTACCCCCACTGGGTAACCCTCAAACCCCTCCAGGGGAACTTTATAATGCAGCACACATCCACACACATTTGAGAGGACATTTGTATTGTTTAAAAGTAAACTTCAGATGTCTGGATAGATTTGGTGGCCCTTCAGTCCTCGCCTAAGAAGGTTGCCGGAAGTCATTATTTACTGCATTCTGTACAACATTGCACTACGTCACGATATTCCAGGCTACATACGGTGTGAATGTTGAGGAGGATCCTCATGTGCTTGCTGCAGTGGTGATGGAGCATACACCCAGGGGGGAGCAGGCCTGGCAGAACACTATTGAGCAGTTTCTCATGTGAGAAAATCTCATATCTAAATGTATTGTCTGCTTCCTGATGTTGGAAAAAATTATATATATGTTTTCTGATAACAGGAGAGACTGCTGTGTATGCGGCAGAGGCCACATATGCCGTGTTCCCTGCACTTGCTGTGTATAGATATTGGAGGATACATTTGGTTTCTTGGTTATTTACTGTATATAGCTTTAACCAGTGCTTTACAAGGTGAGCGCAAGCATATAATTACAAGGAGTTCTATACATAAGAGCAGGAAATGTTTATTAAACAAGGACATTTATATCCAAAATTTCCACCTGGATGTGAGCCCAGACAATTTGATACCAAAAATATTAGAGCAATTGTCGACCTCCTGAGCTTCGGGGAGTTCCTGAGTTACCAAAACTTACAAACCAAATATGAGATAGTAGGGCTGAATGTTTTCAAATACCTACAAATTCGGCACTTTACCCAAACATTATCCCCAACGTTGGAATTTCCCCCTCTCACTGGCTTTGAACGGCTCTGCAGGGAGTACGGCCACCAGAAAGGTCTAATAACTCAAATTTGTGCAGAACTGGAGAGAGCCTCAGAAGCCCCCACACATGACTATATGCTGCATTGGGCAGCAGAATTGGATATCGTTATAGACCGAGAGGACTGGGAAAGTATTTGGGAAACAGCTTCAGGAACTTCCATATGTACCACAATAAAAGAGAATATATATAAAATACTGTTTCGCTGGTATCTCACCCCAGCCAAAATTAACCAAATCTACCCCCTGGCCTCAGATCTGTGCTGGAGAGGCTGCGGTCAAAAGGGGGACATGGCCCACATCTGGTGGTCATGTCCAGAAATTCAGAAATACTGGGAAACTATACACAATCTAATAAAAGAGGTCACAGACCTCACAATCCCGGTTGAACCGCTTACCTACCTATTGGCCAGGCCCCTAGAGACGCTGGACCGACCAACAGGCAAATTGATCTCCTGTATTCTCACTGCGGCTAGATGTGCGGTGGCAACCGCCTGGAAGAAAGTGTCCCCCCCCCTCTAAACAGACAGTAATAAATAGAATTAACGAAGTAAAGGAAATGGAGAGGCTGTCAGCATTTCTGAAACGGTCCACCACGGCCTTCTACAATATTTGGGACCCGTGGTTCACTAGAATGGCCCATACACACAGAAACGCCATTTAAGGATAGATGTATGAACCACAATGGGGGACGGAGACAAAATGCACATGCCAAGGCGAGGGAGTGGTACAACTACTCCCCTCCTCCCAATCCCCCCCCTCCCTTCCCCCCCTCCCCCCCCTCCCCTCCCCTCCGCTCTTTCTTTTCCCCTCCTTCTCTTCCCTTTTCTACTTCAACTCTCGCGTCACCCCGACAGACCCTGGAGGAACAGGGGGACGTCGAGACTTTTCTTTAATATGTTAAAAATTGTGTTAGGCCACAAATGGAATGTCATAGAAAATATGTTAACTGTTATAACTGCCTAATAAAAAAATTGAAACAAAAAAACAAGGACATTTATTCCCTACCCCAAAGAGCTTACAATCTAATTGGATGATGGGAGATATAGAAAATCATCAAGTATAAGTGCAATGAGCAGCTCACTTGATGGCACAGATGAGTACATGTGATGTACGCAGTGATGTATTTGAAGTGAGGTATATAGGGCCTAGCACCTTCTTGGGTGTGTACCTTTCCCCCTCACGTGGGCACTAGTTAAATGGACTGCAGTATAAAAAAGCAGCACAGACACCTCCCTGGGCTGCTGCTGTTCTGATCTTGAAGCCAACACGCTGATAGCCTCTGTGAGAGGACAGGTACCCTGTGCAGGGAGAACTGCGGCTCATGTGCAGGTACCGGGTTCTGAAAGGGGAAAGAGTTCTGTTCTCCCACGTACGGCGAGTAAAGAAGATGTATTGATAGAGTGAGCGACGGCCAAACCGGAATTGACGCGACGCGAGACTAGGGAGTGGGGTGACTGTGAACACGAAACCTGCGCATCTTTATTTTTATGTGTCTATGCACATAGTGTAAAATGTGAGTGCATATTTATTGCTTTATCAATATATACACATATACACACACATACATATATATATATATATATGATATATAATATATATTTATAATATATATATTATATATACACACACATTGAACATGCATGTTGCCACTAGAGTGTCATCTCTTTCATCGAGGGTTTATCCTGCTGAAGCCTGATACTTCATATCAAGCAAGACCTTCACACAAAATTAACACTGCTGGTGTTTATTTGTGACTTAATAAAGTGTTTTTGTTTTTATCCTCAATACTCAGTCATGAGTGTGCTCTGGCAGCTCGGGCAATGCGCTTAGGTGTTCATGCGGGGTCCTGGCTTGGCCGTGGGCTCCCTGGCCAATTTGCCGATCCTGGGGCGGGCGTGTATTGGGACAGTGCGGCGCAGCACTGGTGCGATGTGTTACATTGCGTTCCAGTGTGGTTGCGGGCGGCACTTCTGATGTCGCTACTTGCTCGTAGTGGATGGGGGGGCATGGCATTAGGTTCTGACACAGCGACACGCATCAGTGCGCATTGCGCGGAGCGTCATTGCGCACTTTTGGCGCGAATTATGGGCTATATTTGACAGTAACTACGTGTTTTCAAACACCTGAGAAAGTCCTGCGGGACGAAACGCGTGTTGTGCGGTTTGCTGTATTACACCATGTGTGATTTCTTAATATGAATAACATAAAACCCTCGATTTATTTTGGCGTTTGCCCTATATTTTTTCAAACAACTATCCAGTGCAGTGCATCCTTGCTTCCTTACATTTCTACTGTTCTACGACATCAGGAGTGCACGCAGAGGAACCTTCACTTGGCTTTGGCGTCCTGGATTCCGATCACCCCCAGGGAGTAATGGGCATTAGCCCTCATTTTATTACCTTTTATATCCATGGGTGCTTATGCTAATTGGTGGGATGTGCAATATTGACCATATATGCGGTAGTCATGCAGACTGACCGCTAGGTCTTTATTTTTGCCTCCCCGCATAGGACGACTAGCGTATATATGGCCTAAGAACTATATATAGTGTTCCTTTTCTGGACTTTTTCTTAAATACAAAGATGTTTGTGTACACACACAGTATTTGAGCATCGCTCTATCAACCTCTCTCCTGTATACTCCCACAGACGATTGCTCTACAGGGTGGTGTTGGTATCTATTTTTGTAAGAAGGGGCAACTCCATATATATATTTTCTGAGGGTGTTTGGGATATTTTGTCATTTTTATGAGGATTCACATACTGGTATTCAGATTATAGTACATCTACATATTATACAATTACCAGTATACCTCCGTACTCACAATGGATGTAGAAGATGTTACAGATGAGATTGCACAGGAATCTACAACTACTGACTTTGTTTTCAATTACTTCGACCAGAGTGCTGAGCCAGGAAGGCTCAACGTGTTTTTGATGATGATGCGGAGGTTGAATGTGAAGATACTTCTGACCTGCAGGACTATTTTTAAAATAGAGAAATTATTAACTATTGACTCTAGACTTTGGTGGGATATTATCTCTTTAGAAATTATGCAAGGGTCAAACGTATATCCCGTGGACTCAGGATGAAAAAATCCCCTACGTTCGGCTTCTCTAGTGCGAGAATTGAAAGAGATTGGAAAAATATTCTGAACGAATGTTCATTTTAATTATTGATTGATCCTAGCACAAAAGAACAAAAGAAAGCTGAGTATTGGTAAGGAAGTTAAAAACTTACAAACAAAATTGTTCAATTTTCTAAGATGGAAGGCTTTAAGGAATATGATAGAAAACTTGCAGTGGCTATTGAAAATCTTGAAAAGGAAATAATGGCAAAAAAGATATTAAATTCTCACGTGACAAATGGACTATGAGAAAAAAAAGTTTATTCATGGGAAATAACTCAGCAACTAGAAGGGGAGTAAAGATCAGCAATCTGCCTATTCTACACGGGTAGATCCAGAAGGAATTCTTGGTCTCGAAATCATTTTAAAGAACACATCTTCACCTAATGATACCCAAATATTGAACCGATGACTTCTATACGGACAATCCTAGCCACTCAGTCTTTCTTTTCAGAGCAAGGGGGGAATTATCAAAACCAGTGACCTAAAGAACAGAGCGCCAACAAGGTGCAAGACCCTGTTATGTCAACCTTCGAGCAGTATGGAGGGTTTTGATGAGGGGCCTTCCACTAGTTATTCGTCAAAAAACGAAAGGCGACGAGAAGGGGGAAGAGGAAATCAAGGGAAAAGGGGCGCCTCACAAATGGAAAAAGAACTTTTGAATGGGGGTGATCAATATATCTAATATTGACTGTCTATGGATGAACTTTCTCTCCTTAACAAAGGACTTAATTTCGCCCCAGAATGCAAATTCGATGTTTTTGACACAGTAATTGATTTGCACAAATTTATACGTAATGCACCCTAAAAAAAGTTCTATGATGTAAAAAATCCCATGTCTAGGGAAGCTAATATCTCCTTATTGACATCAGAATCTGTGAATGCTGACCTGTTACCCTTACTTCTCTTTCAGAACAGTGTACTACCATGATTTGGGAGGAACTAGGGGGCACTTATGGTGGAAGATTATGATGCTGATAACTTCCTGGTAGAAGGGATTCGGTCTTAAACGTAGATCATTGTTTTTTCCTAAATTTGTGAAGGGCAAATCATTATCCACATTCGAGAGTTTAGGGAGAGAGACCATAGCCCTACTTGATAGAGGTTTCACTTTTGAGTCCCCACATCGTGCCCACTACAAGATATCTCACGGATGGTGAAATTAAAGCACCTGATGACCTAAGGAAAAATAAAAAATCTTATAATCAAAAAATGCTGATGATAAAGGGGGTGCGGTAGTAGGGCAGCATAGGGAGGACTATCACAGGGAGGCCCTTGACACTCTGTGTGGCTTCTTCTATGCTGTACGCGTGCAGACCCACCAGACCAGTTCCAGTTGAAACTTAAATCACTTCTTGAGGATGGCACTATGCTTTGTGTCCTAATGACAACGACAGGGAATATTTGTTTAATGCTACTCCCATACCGACAGTGTTTCACCATCTCCAAAAGATTCACAAAAATACTCATCTCCCCTCCTGGAAGAAGAACATAATATCAAGTATAGGAACTTTGGGAGATGGTGTCACGCTATGTGGATCGGTTTCTACAGCCGTTAGTGAGAGCTTTACTGTCCTTATATGGACAGTGGGGACCTCTTGAAGCATATTAACAAAATATCTTGGAAACGCAACTTGATGGGGGTCACAATAGAACGTGACATCCTAAATGAGCATGGGATGACAGCTGTTCGTTACTTTCTTTCACGCACTGACATGTCACCAGCACAAATCACATTTTTTATTGGATGTATTAATTTCTTCTTAATCACAATTTTTTTCTGTTTGATGGGGTTCACACTATCTCCAACGCGTGGAACTGCAATGGGAACAAGCTTTGCCCCTTCCTATGCCAACCTTTTTATGGGTTGGTGGGGAGACGTTCCACGTGTTTGAGTGGTGCGAACAGTTTTAGGAGCACATTTCTTTACAAATATTTATAGATGACCTCATTTTAATTTGGGAGGGTGATGTCACGACACTTTTATCGAAACCTTAAATATTAATAAATACAATTTAACTTCACTTTTTATAATAATCATCATCACATTCATTATCTAGATCTTCACTTATACATTGACATCAATATGAATATTCAATCGGATATATTTCGAAAAATCAATTTCGCAACACTTTTTTACGTGCCAACAGCTGTCATCCCGTGCTCTTATTAAAGGAATACCTAAAGGACAACTGATTCGTCTGCGACGTAATTGTTCAGATGATGATGATTTCAATATTCAAGTCCAAGATCTGTATATAGGTTTGTACAAAGGGTTAAAACCCAGAAGATTTGCATAAATCTATTACAAGAGGTCTCCACCATTGATAGAGCGGATCTATTCACTGGCTCAAAAAAAGATATCATGATGAACAACTCACCTTTTTATAACTTCTTCAGTGCGCAGGCCGAAAGATAAAAAAGATTCTTATTAACACTGGCCGTACAATTTCTCTGGACCCCGTTTTGAAGCCATATATAGCCAACTGGCCAAATGTGGTATATAGAAAGCCAAGACAATAGCTAGTCTTTATCCCCAGCACTCTTCCTCTAAGCCATCCAATATCAGTTATACTTCCTAATGGTTCTTTCCCATGTAACTCTTGCAAAGTTTGCACTAAGATGCTGCAATCTAACAACTTCTCTCCAGCCAGACTGGGGAGAACATATAAGATTAAATCATTTATAATTGTAGGTCCTCATAATTGTCTACCTCATCACTTGTGGATGTGGTAGTCAATTTGTGGGAAGAACCATTAGGAATTTAAAAATTCGCATTATGGAACATTTGGACTGATTCCAAGGGGGATCTAATCATCCTGTTTCCCAAACATTTTACCCAATGTCCTCTGGGTGGTATACACAACTTCTTACATTAACAGACCAGGATGGCTCATGGTTTAAACACTGAATGGGATCTTTCCACTTGTTGTAAAAACATTAAATATGTATCATCTGACCTCATCATTTGACTGTTAGACTCTGTCCGTACAATTATTATTTATGAATATGATCTTTATAATGTATATTTAACTAAGTTTAATATTGCATTTAAGCTTGTTGCAATTAATAATATATTTCTGTATACATCTCGGCATAGGGAATTAACAAGGTTATAAACAGCTATATTGAATTATTGATAGTATCTAAATATTTTACAATATATTCGTATTATCACTTTGATTTGGTTTCCTAATGATTGAAACATGCTCATATGACAACCACGGCCATTGGATCTATACCAGTATTCATATAGTTTACACATGACTCATTGGTTCTTTTGAGAATGAATAGATGATATTTTTTGATATGGGTGATTGGATGTGTTTGTCAATATGTGCTTTTCCTTTTATATTTCTTATTTATCAATAGGTTAACATCCACTATTTTCTTCTACCTGTGTTTATTTTAATGTTTTCTTACTTCCCCCCCCCCCTTTTTCTATGTTTTATGTTTTTATTTTAGGTATTATAATTATTATAAGTGTTTGCTTTTTGTCAATTTGTGTCTTAATAAAGTGTTTTTGTTTGGCATGGCGTTACGTTCGGACAGCGACACGCGCATCAGGTGCGCATGCGCGGAGCGTCATTGCACACTTTGGCGGCGAATTATGGGCTATATTTGACAAGTAACTACGTGTTTCATCATACACTTGATAAAGTCCTGCGGGGACGAAACACGTTGGTGCGGTTGCTGTATACACATGTGTGAGTTTATATGATAAAAACCCTCGATTTATTTTGGAGTTTGCCCTATATTTTTTCAAACAACTATCCAGTTGCAGTGCATCCTTTGCTTCCTTCCATTTCTACTGTTCTACGACATCAGGATGTGCACGCAGAGGAACTTCAATGGCTTTGGCGTCCTGGATTCCAGTACCCCCAGAGCAGGTAATGGGCATTAGCCCTCATTTTATACCTGTTATATCCATGGGGTGCTTATGCTAATTTGGTGGGATGTGCAATATGACCATATATGCGGTAGTCATGCAGAACTGACCGCTAGGTCTTTATTTGCCTCCCGCATAGGATGAAGCTTTATATGGCCTAAGAACTATATATAGTGTTCCTTTTCTGGACTTATGTTCTGAAATACAAAGATGTTTGTGGTGTTCTATTGAAAAATTGTGAGTCCCCAATTGTGATTCATTGAGCTGTTTTTTCTGTTGAACATACTACACTATATATTTTATTTTTTCCCACACGGTGACATCTGCGCTCCCCACAAGCTTCTTTCTGCAATCAAGAAATAGGGTACATATGTTTGGCAGCATTTTATGTGAGGAGGAGGGCTCTACAACAATTGAGGATAGCAATGGAGTTGGATTTCCATGTAGGCCGGAAATTGCGTGTCCAACAATTCCTGGAATGATGTTCCCTAGAGAGGTTAACTGAGGCAGAGGTCATCAGCCGATAGATTGAACTCAGCGGCTATCTTTGAACTCTATGAACAGTTGAGAAGATTGAGCCATCAACAGAATGGAGTCTGCAGTGCGGGCCTTGTTAAATTGCTGAGCTCATACATTTTCTTGCCTTCTGTGTCTTTTAGACAACTGTGGGCATAGTAGGCGGGGTCTCAGCCACCATTCCAGCGGGCCCTTAGCTAGTTTCTTGTGCAATGACTAGACGCACTATGAATATATTACATTTTCCTTTAGAGCAGACAGAGTGGCAGGAACTCATGACTGCATTTTATAATGTAGCAAGGCTACCCAATGTGATGGGTGCTACAGATTTCACACGTTGCGCTGACCCCGCTACGTAAAAGGAGGCGGTGTTCCATAACAGGAAACATTACCACTCGCTTAATGTGAAGATCGTATGTGATGCACATATGAAATTCTGAGTGTGGTAGCCCTAACCTGGGTTCGTCACGATAACTATATCCTGTAGAACTCCGCAGTCTTCCGTGCATTTGAGGCGTGGAAATTTGGCGACGCGGGTTATAATCTTATAAACGGCTGCCATGAATCAGTATGTCAAAGCGATTGATTGATTCAACTGGCATTTGACATGATAATGTAGGATATTGGTGGTAACATCCTTTACTCATGGTGTTTTCAAGTACTAGAAAAATGGCAATAATTATATTTAACATACAAGAACATTGTTATAGTAACGATTTCTGTTCTCGCGGTCTTACAAGGGGACTCAGGATATGGAAGCCGGCCGTGACTCCTTACTCCACTGGGTAATACTCAAGCCCTGCAGAGGAACATTATAATTCGGTACACATCCACTCACTCGGTTATTGAGAGGACGTTTGGACGGGTTGAAAAAAAAAAATAAGTCGGTTCAGATGTCTTGATAGAGAACTAACTTCTGTTTGTACCTAGGTTTTATGGCAAATAAATAGCTTATTTTAAACTGCCTCCAGCCCGAATTTGTTGCGGTGCTCAAACCCGATTCTCTCCTTTTTCTATCATACACCTCTGGGACTGATGCATGCACAATTGGAACGGACTAGTAACTTCGTTGTGAGTATTTTGTATACTGAAGTGAACGCAAGCTGGTTTTTCTCTTACATGAGTGGCTAGTATGGATTTCAGGTGATTACAGCACACTACATGGAGCAGGATGACAAAACTGAGGATCACGGGGAGGTACACCACAGTCTTAAGGTATGCAGAGTCCAGACACACTGGGAGCAAACAGAATTCTGTGACTCATACAGTATAGCGGGACGTTTGCAATTATTGAATACCTTCAGAGGATTACTTTTTGCCTGTGTTTTTTTGAAGCATTAGTACGGGAAGTTATGTCCTCTTTTTTCAACAAGCTATGTGCTTTTTACATTTGTATATAAAGTGTTATGTTTGTTATTGTCACTTTAAATTTAGATCTGAGTGACCATGAGGTCAGCGACGTTATTGGGTATATCAAGCATGATAGGATGCCAAGGTGTTATTCCCTGATGAATTTGCACCGCAGCCATGAAAACACGTTGGATGGTCGTTTTTTTTCGACATTGTGAGGTGAGCTGTGCCTGCAAGTCTCTCACCGATATGAAATCACTCCGTTTGATATTTCGGTCAGAAGATGTCGATGTCAGTGAGTACACCACTGGAGGACACGTCAGCTGTTTGGAGTTCCCCTTGCCCAGGCAGAAAGCCCCGGCATCCAGCCAGTGAGTTGAGAATTTCACACTGGAGATGCAAAACAGCCCCATAGGAGGACCATTGGAGAGGAGGCACAAGTTGCTATTGTGGACAAGACTTGTGAAGTGATCTCCATCCATCCCTACCATCTTCCATTGAGGATGTTCCATGTGATGAATTGTGGTTCCAGTTGGCCATCAAGGTTTTTAACCCCCTACTTTTATATTTTTCGTTTTTGTATGTGCATATATTAACAATATACGAATATCTAATATAATATATTTCATATCTGCACCATGAGCGTGTGTTCTCTGTTTCATAGTCACTGAGCTTAAGTAGTTCTGTGAGGAGGAATGGGCCAAAATTCCTCCAAACTGATGAGAGACTGTTCAGCAGCTATAGGAAACACTTCATTGAAGCTTTGCTGCTCAAGTACTGATATTAAGGTCACATACTTTCACACATGGTATTGATTGTTGATTATTATTAACATTATCCACAAATGGTTAAGTTTTTGTAATTTGTTGATAAGATTATCTTTATCTATTAAGATTTAGATTAAGGTGTAATAGGATTTTCACACCTAAAATGTGAAGTGGGTAAATTTTGTCCACTAAATACAATGTAATCTGTAGCTTATTCTATTCCCACTGTGTTACAGGTGATGCATGATACGGGAACTGGCCATGGCCTTACCCCCACTGGGTAACCCTCAAACCCCTCCAGGGGAACTTTATAAGCAGCACACCCATCACACACATTTGAGAGGACATTTGTATTGTTTAAAAGTAAACTTCAGATGTCTGGATGATTTGGTGGCCCTTCAGTCTCGCCTAAGAAGGTTGCCGGAAGTCATATTTACTGCATTCTGTAAAACATTGCACTACGTCACGATATTCCAGGCTACATACGGTGTGAATGTTGAGGAGGATCCTCATGTGCTTGCTGCAGTGGTGATGGAGCATACACCCCAGGGGGAAGTAGGCCTGGCAGAACACTATTGAGCAGTTTCTCATGTGAGAAAATCTCATATCTAAAGTATGTCTGCTTCCTGATGTTGGAAAAAATTATATATATGTTTTCTGATAACAGGAGAGACTGCTGTGTATGCGGCAGAGGCCACATATGCCGTGTTCCCTGCACTTGCTGTGTATAGATATTGGAGGATACATTTGGTTTCTGTTTTACTGTATTAGCTAACCAGTGCTTTACAAGTGAGCGCAAGCATATAATTACAAGGAGTTCTATACATAAGAGCAGGAAATGTTTATTAAACAAGGACATTTATACCAAAATTTCACCTGGATGTGAGCCCAGACAATTTGATACCAAAAAATATTAGAGCAATGTCGACCTCCTGAGCTTCGGGGAGTTCCTGAGTTACAAAAACTTACAAACCAAATATGAGATAGTAGGGCTGATGTTTTCAAATACCTACAAATTCGGCACTTTACCCAAAATTATCCCCAACGTTGGAATTTCCCCCCTCTCACTGGCTTTGAGAACGGCTCTGCAGAGGAGTACGGCCACCGAAAGGTCTAATAACTCAAATTGTGCAGAACTGGAGAGAGCCTCAGAAGCCCCACACATGACTATATGTGCATTGGGCGCAGCAGAATTGGATATCGTTTATGACCGAGAGGACTGGGAAAGTATTGGGAAACAGCTTCAGGAACTTCCATATGTACCACAATAAAAGAGAATATATATAAAATACTGTTTCGCTGGTATCTCACCCCAGCCAAAATTAACCAAATCTACCCCCGGCCTCAGATCTGTGTGGAGAGGCTGCGGTCAAAAGGGGGACATGGCCCACATCTGGTGGTCATGTCCAGAAATTCAGAAATCTGGGAAACTATACACAAACTAATAAAAGAGGTCACAGACCTCACAATCCGGTTGAACCGCTTACCTACCTATGGCCAGGCCCTAGAGACGCTGGCCGACCAACAGGCAAATTGATCTCCCTGTATTCTCATGCGGCGCTAGATGTGGCGGTGGCAACCGCCTGGAAGAGAAAGTGTCCCCCCCCCTCTAAACAGCAGTAATAAATAGAATTACGAAGTAAAGGAAATGGAGAGGCTGTCAGCATTTCTGGAACGGTCCACCACGGCCTTCTACAATATTTGGGACCCGTGGTTCACTAGAGGCCATACACACAGAAACGCCATTTAAGGATAGATGTATGAACCACAATGGGGACGGAGACCAAATGCACATGCCAAGGCGAGGGAGTGGTACAAACTACTCCCCTCCTCCCAATCCCCCCCCTCCTTCCCCCTCACCCCCTCCCCTCCCTCGCTCTTTCTTTCCCTCCTTCTCTCCCTTTTCTACTTCAACTCTCGCGTCACCCCGACGACGGAGGGAACAGGGGGACGTCGAGACTTTTCTTTAATATGTTAAAAATTGTGTTAGGCCACAAAGGAATGTCATGAAAATATGTTAACTGTATAACTGCCTAATAAAAAAATTGAAACAAAAAAACAGGACATTTATTCCCTACCCCAAAGAGCTTACAATATCTAATTGGATGATGGGAGATATAGAAAATCATCAAGTATAGTGCAAGACAGCTCACTTGATGGCACAGATGAGTACATGTGATGTACGCAGTGATGTATTTGAAGTGAGGTATATAGGGCCTAGCACCTTCTTGGGTGTGTACCTTTCCCCCTTACGTGGGCACTAGTAAATGGACTGCAGTATAAAAAAGCAGCACAGACACCTCCCTGGGCTGTGCTGTTTTGATTTGAAGCCAACACGCTGATAGCCTCTGTGAGAGACAGGTACCCTGTGCAGGAGACTGCGGGCTCATGTGCAGGGACAGGGTGTCCTGAA
>WSYH01007166.1:0-13805 GCA_036426205.1 Ascaphus truei | reverse complement strand
AGATAACAGCTCCAAAGTGGGCGTTAGGTCTTGTTTTATGCATCCTTGTTTTGCCCTCACTGTAAATAAATCCCGTTACACGAATCCTACGTTTTTTTCTGCCTGAATGCGGGCCAAAAGACCCTGCAGCATAAGGATACATCACAATATGTTGAGGGAGGGAGGAAACAAGTTTGTTATTTTTATTAAAGTTATAAAGTTATTAATGTTGCCATTTACATGGAATCTACAAACCAAACGGATACTGCAATTTTGTACCCCGTTATTCTTAGTTTTACGAAACCTCAGGTAGAAGTATATTACATAAGGGACTTACTTTGCAAAGGAAAAAAAATTGAATTTTAGGGAGAGCAACGAGGTCCAGAACCAGGAAACACAAGAAAAAAGAGAAAAAAGAGAAAAAGAGAAAGAGAGGATAGAGTGGCCCTACGAGGTACTAGAAGAGGCAAGAGAGGGGGTATCAAGAGCACAAAAGGTAGAAATTTGGTACCCCACAGGGAAAAATTAAAAGAAGTTGGCATCTTAACTATCCTCTAAAAGAATCAATAACGAACAAATGTGTGTTTTACAGCGAGAAGTGGGGGTCATTGTGCCCATCGGCCTATGGCCTTTCCCTATGCCAGCCCCCGGCTTAGTTAAAACCCTGGCCCTGTCCCCTTCATCTGGATCCAGTCGAGCCAAGGGTTATCTGGGGAGGCACGGGATACATCCGATGAACGGAAGGGGGAAAATCTGGACTAGGGCGATTGTTTTACCTCCGATGAGGGATCGGGGAGGGAAATGTCTATGCGCGAAGTATCTTCATGTACTAGCGATAGTAACAGTAATATGAATGTGAAATGTAGGCCTACGCGTTAGGGTTCAAATTCCAGGTCTACAGGGACATCGGAATCTCTAGGGGGAGAACCGGAAGAAAGTGAGGACACAGTAGCAGTAGCAGAGAGGTCAAGAGAGAGAAACCAGGTGGTGGGCGCCCATGTTTGAGGGGTATGGGCCTGGATGGACCGTACATGGTTCATATTAAGGAGGGATGGAATAGTGGACTAATGGTGGGACGTAGGAGAGTTCTCTGAATAGGAGCGCTTGAGAAGAGCTCCGAATCAGGTGGCATGTATCCAGACAGGGGTTTGCACTCCCCGACGGTCGGCCATATTTCGGGACCTAGTTGAAACTGATGAGCCCTTATCATGGGTACTGCCAGGCAGGGGCAGGCAACAAAAAGCTAATTCGCACCAGCAGGGCTTAAAGAGCCATTGTCACCAATACAAGAAATCCCATGGCCTAAGAATACCAGGAAAGAGTTCTGTTCTCCCACGTACGGCGAGTAAAGAAGATGTATTAGCTACAGCTCCAAAGTGGCGTTAGGTCTTTGTTTTATGCATCCTTGTTTTGCCCTGTAAATAAATCCCTGTTACACGAATCCTACGTTTTTCTGCCTGTAATGCGGGCCAAAAGACCCTGCAGCATAATGGATACATCACAATATGTTGAGGGGAGGAAACAAGTTTGTTATTTTTATTAAAGTTATAAAGTTATTAATGTTGCCATTTACATGGAATCTACATACCAAACGGATACTGCAATTTTGTACCCCGTTAAATTCTTAGTTTTACGAAACCTCAGGTAGAAGTATATTACATAAGGGACTTACTTTGCAAAGGAAAAAAAATTGAATTTTAGGGAGAGCAACGAGGTCCAGAACCAGGAACACAAAGAAAAAAGAGAAAAAAGAGAAAAAGAGAAAGAGAGGATAGAGTGGCCCTACGAGGTACTAGAAGAGGCAAGAGAGGGGGTATCAAGAGCACAAAAGGTAGAAATTTGGTACCCCACAGGAGAAATATTAAAAGAAGTTGGCATCTTCAACTTATCCTCTAAAAGAATCAATAACGAACAGATGTGTGTTTTACAGCGAGAAGCTGCGGGTCATTGTGCCACATCGGCCTATGGCCTTTCCCTATGCCCAGCCCCCGGCCTTAGTTAAAACCCTGGCCCCTGTCACCTCTTCATCTGGATCCCAGTCGAGCCAAGGGTTATCTGGGGAGTCACGGGATACATCCGATGAACGGAAGGGGGAAAATCTGGACTAGGGCGATTGTTTTACCTCCGATGAGGGATCGGGGAGGGAAATGTCTATGCGCGAAGTATCTTCATGTACTAGCGATAGTAACAGTACTATGAATGTGAAATGTAGGCCTACGCGCTTAGGGTCAAATTCCAGGTCTACAGGGACATCCGGAATCTCTTCAGGGGGAGAACCGGAAGAAAGTGAGGACACAGTAGCAGTAGCAGAGAGAGTCAAAGAGAGAGAAACCAGGTGGTGGGCGCCCATGTTTGAGGGGTATGAGGCCTGGATGGACCGTACATGGTTCATATTAAGGAGGGATGGAATAGTGGACTACTGGTGGGACGTAGGAGAGTTCTCTGAATAGGAGCGCTGAGAAGAGCTCCGAATCAGGTGGCATGATATCCAGACAGGGGTTGTCACTCCCCGACGGTCGGCCATATTTCGGGACCTAGTTGAAACTGATGAGCCCTTATCATGGGTACTGCCAGGCAGGGCAGGCAACAAAAAGCTAATTCGCACCAGCAGGGCTTAAAGAGCCATTGTCACCAAATACAAGAAATCCCATGGCCTAGAATACCCTTACGTGCCAGAACCCTTAATGCAGGAGATTGAAGATGGTAGGGATACATGGCTGAGGGAGACAGTGGAGGAATACATAATGAGCAAGTCAGGTGGGTATGTTGGGTTTAAAACGGAAGAGCGAATCGCACACCTTATGAAAGTGTGGAGTGTTGGGCACAACATTTTTATGAACCGGATGGAGTACAGAAAAGTAGTAGTTGTGGTGCTCAAGAGTTATGACCAATCCAATAAGCAACAAATGAAAACATCATAATGCCATATTTGAGAATCCATGTGATGGAGTGCCCCCACTTGTTATGAAGAAAACCGGAAGGGAATAGTGACTAGTGGGGTCTGCCTGACATGCACATCTATGTACACTATAATAAAACCAAACCAGCTATATAATATGAAGGATAATGTCCGTGGTAACCAGGAACTATTGAAGCACTGCGGCGCTTTACCTGTGTTACTCCAAGGGCACTCTGGCCATCATAGGCGTGCGGTCCATCCGTGGTAAATTCAAGGAGGTGGTTGGTATAGATGAAGCACAGCCGAGGAAATCCTTTATCCAATGTCCATGCAGGAAAAAAGGTTAGGCCACTCCAAACTGACAAAAAAGTTAATTTATTGCAAGATTAACATAGAGTGCAAAAAACAGGACTGATAGAACGCACCTACGCGTTTCGAACAAGAAGTACTTTAACAAGGTAAAACCAAATGCTGCCTTTATATACTTACCTGAATTGTCCATTATACTATTGTCCATCCGCGCAGAGTTGCGGTGATGCCTTCACACAGCGTCTGCGCCGAATCGCGGTGATGCAAGGTACACAGCCATAGGCTGGCCAAATCAGGTGTGTATCTACATCCACTAGAGCTGTCTGTCGCGCCATGCGAATGACGTCATCAGCGCACGTCCGAAGACGTGGCGCGCTGACGTCACGTACATCCACATGGGATCAGGCAGTTCACATGACCAACAATTTTTTCTTTCAACAAACTTTATTAACAATTTATTTGAACACAAAGGCATAAAAACAAGTTAAAAAAGGACAAACGAAATAGTATAAAAAACACAACTAGTTGCTTAAGTCGCAGCATCCCTAAGGAACTATGCTGTATAAGAGTGTAGACATACATAATCAACAATATAAGTAATTATAATCACCGAATAATATACGTCAAATTGAAGCATATAAATCTAAATAGAGCAAAGTACCTATAATAGGGAAAGATTAAAAAACCTTGAGATTCAATGAGGACATGATTTAAAAAAACCAAGATACCACCAGTGACTGTTTTCAATTACCTTGATAATACACAGAGGTTTAAGAAAGCTAAAAGAATGTTTGAAAATCACTGTAGATATGGAATGTGAAGATTCCTCTGATTTACATGATTTATTTCTAAAATTGAGTAAGCTTCTCATCAAGGATACGAGACTTTGGTGGGATCTCATTTTTTTTAGAGAACTATTTACTGGTGAAAAGGATTTCTAGGGGCCTAAGGGTTAAAAAAAATCCCCCACATTTGGCTTCATAAATCAAGAATTTGAAAATGAATGGAAAATGATTCTAAATGACTGTTCATTTAAATTGATATAATTAATTGTTAAAGCAAAATCCACAGAGAAATTGGCTTTAGAAAAGGACATTAAGAATTCACAGACATTTGGCTACATTTTCCAAAATGGAGGGGTTTAAAGCTTTGGACACAAACTTGGCTAAATCGATTAAGGATCTTGAAAAGGATATAATGTCCAAAAAACAATTGAAATTCGAACGAGACAAACTCGATTATGAGCGTCATCAGGTGTATACATGGGAGAGAATTACATCTAACAGAAGACCCAATCGGAGCACACATCCAATACACTCCACTCCAGAGGACAAAGGAAGAAATCCATGGGTTAAAAAATCAATTCTTAAGTCTAAAGGAGATTCTGATATATCCGACACAGAATCTGGGCCTCACTGTTTCCATCTTCACTACACATGAAGAGGATAACTCTCAATCCGAAACATAAGCTCCAAAAGAGCAAAGCCCTTTTTGGGAAAGAAGACAAAAAGATAGGGCCACAGAATATAAATCTTGCCCAACTAATTCTTCTGAGTCCTCTGGTCAACCATCTGTGCCAAAAAACTCAAGAACAAGACGTGGCAAGAAAACAAAAAAGTCAAAACAAAGGAGCACCCACCAAAAGGAAGAAGAACTTTTAGATATTGAATGTGGAGTAATCAACATTTCAAATGTGACACTCACTGACATTGAATTGTCATTACTGAATAAGGGTATGGGGATTTGTCCCAGATACTGACTTTGACCTGTTCCAGACGATGATTGATCTCATCAAATTTGTTAGAAAATGTACACTAAAGAAATTTTTCAATGATAATACTCATAATTCTAATATTGAACAACCTCTGAATTTCATGCAGGAGTTCTGTTAATAATGCAAATTTATCTTTTACAGGTACAACAGCATTAGATATTGAGTTAAATCAATCTTATACATTCTCGTTTAGGGAACAGTGTTTAATTCAGGATTTGGAAGAACTTGATAATGGTAAAGATTCCACCTATTACACTAACAATTTTCTAGGAAGACACAATACAGGACTTAAGAAACAATCTGTGTTTTATCCTGCGTTCAAAGGCAAATTTCTCTCCACCTTTGAAAGCTTGGTGGAGAGAGATTTGAGATTGTTACAAAAGGGCTTTTCATTTGATTTTCCATATTGTAACTATCAGCATAACAATATCAAACCTGAGGAATTAAAAAACAACAAATTATTCATAATAAAGAATCCTGATAAGGGTGGAGCGTTGGTGGTACATATACTGGTGGTCGCCCATATAAACATCCGGAGCCTACTGCCCTAACTGGACGAACTAAGGGCATGGTGCCTTATGCATAAACCCAAAGCCATCGTTCTTACAGAAACATGGCTAACCCATAAAACCCCTGATGCAAATATTGCCATTCAGGGATACTCCATTTTTAGGAGAGATAGGTCAAAGAGAGGAGGAGGGGTGTTATTTTATATTGTAGACACATTACAATTTACACTGTTAAATTGCCCCCCAAGCCCACTCTTTTGAAATTCTAGTTGGCAAAATCTACCTTGACTTTTCTAAGCCCATCTTGCTTGCTGGCATCTACCGCCCCCCTAAAGCCCCTCTACAATCCTTGACTGATATCACCCAATTTCTTGGCTCCATTTCCTCTCTGAATGAGAAGAGTGAGCTGCTAGTTCTTGGGGATTTCAACTTCAATTGGCTTGACCCTAAAAACCACAAAATCCAGCTACAACTCAAGTCACTTAACCTATCGCAACTCATTTCCCAACCCACACGGACAAATCTGAAATCGCATAACCATTCCTTGCTAGACTGGATTCTCTCCTCAAACCCCAGCAGAATCCAATCCTCTGGCATCCTTCCTGATATTTTCAGTGACCATGCAATAGTGTACTGTGTAAGGAAAATTAAACCGCCCCATTCAAGCCCTAAAGTTCTCCTCACTAGAACATTTAATAACTTTAACCCACAACAGTTTCTGGATGACCTTACCAACTGCCCATGGCACAGAATCAATTTAATTCCCGACCCAGATTCTGCGCTTGACTATTTCCAATCCGAGTTCTTAAAACTCTGCGATACCCATGCTCCACTACGCAAAATAAGGGTACGGGGGGCCCACCTTCCATGAGTTACACCTGACCTTATAGCACTCTACCAGTTCAGGGATGCCTTGTGGAAAAGCTACAAAGTAACTGGCACTACCAAGGATCTCAATCACTACAGATGCATGCGGAACATGTGCACAAGGCAAACAAGGCATGCAAAAGCATAATATTACTCTGACAATCTCCACCAGAATACATCAAACCCAGCTAACTTCTGGAAGGTTATCAACAATATATTCCAGCCTCCTAACCATCAACAACCAAGTAATATCACTAAGGGGGATATTACTCTGACAAACCCCACTGACATTGCAAATGCATTCAATGATTACTTTGTGGGGTGTGCCACTAACTTATTAGCGAAACACAGCACAAACCCCAAACATGAATCTCATCCTGGGAGTATCTCTACAGTCCCACCCCCTCCCAACACTGCCCACAATTTTCAATTTGGCCCAGTATCTGAAGAGGAAATTAAACAAGCGCTCCTCAAACTAAAACTAAGCAGCCAATGTGGACCCGACTTACTACAATCTAAGTTCCTACGACTTGGTGCCCCAGCCATTGCCAAACCAATTGCCTCCATAGTCAACTCGATCCTGTCTGCAGGCCATATCCCTAAAACCTGGAAAACTGCCAGAGTTGTCCCAATCTTCAAAAGTGGGGACAAAAACACTGTCTCAAACTACAGGCCAATCTCACTTCTCCCAATTCTATCCAAAGTCATGGAAAAATGTGTCCACTCCCAATTAAGCGATTTCTACACCAAGACAAATTTCCCAATCCAATTCCAATCTGGATTTCGTCCCAAACACTCCACCGTAACTACCCTGCTAAAAGTTTGCAATGAAATCCAGTGTGGAATGGAACGGGGACAACTCACTGGTGCAGTATTCCTAGATTTTGCAAAGGCTTTTGACACAGAATCATGCTATCCTGCTTAACAAACTCCAGAACTCTGGAATAGGGAAACATGCTTAAAACTTGTTTCAGTCCTATCTATCAGGAAGATCCCAACATGTGTCCATCTCAGGCTCTAACTCCAACCCCCTGGATATCACCTGTGGTGTCCCGCAAGGCTCTGTTCTGGGGCCCATACTCTTCTCAGTGTTCATTAATGATCTTCCCACAGCTTGTAAGGAAGCCTCAATACACATGTATGCAGATGACACAATCCTATATGCACACAGTCATAGCCTCTCTGACCTTCAACACATACTTCAGTCTGAATTTTTGAGACTCGAAAACTGGACTTCCCAAAATAAACTGTTTTTAAACACTGACAAGACTGTAACAATGGTATTTGGGACCAAGACTAAATTCGTAAAGCTTCCAGTGACTGAGCTCCTGATTAGAACCAACGCTAACACCACCCTAACACCTGTCACTAGTTTTAAATACCTGGGCTTATGGTTTGACTCCCACTTAATATTCGGGATGCACATTGATACCCTGACAACCAAGACCTATGCCAAACTAGGGGTAGTTTACAGGAACAAATCCTCCCTAAGTCTCCTGGTCAGAAAGCGTATCGCACAGCAGATGCTTATGCCAATTATTGACTATGGAGACATAGTATATGGCTCGGCTCCTCAAACCCACCTTAGCAAACTTGACACCCTCTACAATTCAATTTGTCATTTTGTTCTCCAATGCAACTACAACACACATCACTGCGAAATGCTCAAAGAACTAGATTGGTCATCACTAGAGTCTAGGCGCAAAGTTCACCTTTCCTGTCTTGCCTTTAAATTCTTCATGGGCAAGCTACCCAGCTACCTGAACAAGCTCCTCACCCCTTCCACTTGCAGCACTTATCATCTGAGATCAGACTCCAAAAGACTATTCATGGTCCCAAGGCTCAACAAAGTATCCGGACGTTCCCCTTCTCCTTCCGTGCACCCCAAAACTGGAACAACCTACCAGAGACTCTCACATCCACCACCAGTTTAAGTTCTTTCAAATCTAAGGCTGTCTCACATTTTAACCTGGTCTGTAACTGTTTCATACGCTCATAAAATATATTTTCTTTAACTGTGCATGCAATGTCTTGTATATAATGTATACCCTGTTCATTTATGTAACTGTACTTGTAACCATGTACTATTTGTTTTACTCTGTGCCCAGGACATACTTGAAAACGAGAAGTAACTCTCAATGTATTACTTCCTGGTAAAATATTTTATAAATAAATAATAGGGACGACTATCTCAGGGAGGCTTTACATCAGCTCGGGGATGTCTCTTCCTATGCTGTGCTACCATCTGATCCCACCCAAAAGTACCAAAGGGAACTGAGGCATTTACTAGATGTGGGTTCCATGTTAGGAGTTCTTAACGACAATGATGTCAATTTCTTGTACAAACCTTTACCCACCACAGCAGTGTTTCACCATCTCCCAAAGATTCACAAAACATTGGTCTCCCCACCTGGGAGGCCAATTGCTTCTAGTATTGATTCTTTGGGAGATGGTGTCTCACGATATGTGGATCACTTCCTCCCAACCTTTGGTGCAACAATTGCCATCTTATATTAGAGACAAGTACAGATTTAATCAATATTCTTGATGGTTTCAAATGAAGTGTAATTTGATGTGGGTGACACTTGATGTCACATCCCCATACACTGTCATATCCCATGAACATGGATTGACGACTGCTGGTTATTTCCTTAATCGGTCTGAATTATCACCTGCACAAATCACCTTTATTTTAGATTCAATTCACTTTCTTCTCACGCACAATTTTGTTCTTTTCAATGGGGTTCATTATCTCCAAACACGTGGAACAGCAATGGGCACAAGTTTTGCCCCCTCTTACGTCAACCTATTAATAGGTTGGTGAAAGTTGATCCACGTGTTTGGAGAACTGAACAAATACAGGGAGCACATTCTATTCTACAAGCGTTACATTGATGATTTATTGTTTATCTGGGAGGGTGATATCACTACTTTACACGAATTTATTTTATCACTTAACACTAAATTTTAATTTAACTTTCACTTATTCTTATCATGCACAACGTATAAACTACTTAGACTTATGTTTTTATATTGATACCACTCTTAATATTCAGACCACACTTTATCGCAAACCAAATTCCCGTAATACATTCTTAAGGCCCAGCAGTTGTCACCCTCCTGCCATGTTCAGAGGGATACCTAAAAGTCAATTTATTAGAGCACACCGGAACTGTGCGAGCAACTATGATTATCAACTTCAAGTAAATGATCTATATACACGTTTTCTGCAGAGGGGTTATAATAGGAAGGATTTGGATATATCTTTATGTGAGGTCACGGCTATGGATAGGAAATCCTTGCTGAGACAATATAAAATCTACAAGATCAAATACCAGTCCTTCCTTTATTACCCCATATATTAGACAAGCCGGAGCTATTAAACACATTCTGAATAAGCATTGGAATATCCTATCATTGAATCCAATTTTTAAACAGGTCCTAATGTTGTCTTCAAACGTGCTAAAACCCTGTCCAATTTTTTATCTCCAAGTATTATCGGACCTCAAAATGTAAACAAACCACAGTTGCCACATGGAACATATTCCTGTACTCATTGTAAAACTTGCTCTAAAATGAATCAGAGTAAAACATTTTGCTTTTACAACACTAGGAAAATTTATAATATTAAGTCTTTCATTAATTGTAATTCTACTTATATTATATATTTGTTGAAATGTGGATGCGGCCGGCAATATGTCGGAAGGACGACTAGGTGCTTAAAAGCAAGAATACTTGAGCATTTCCGCCTTCTCAATAACGGAGATCAAAATCATCCCGTGTCAAAACGCTTTTCTAGTTGTCCTAATGGTAATAAAGATACTTTTTCCTTTCAGAGTATAGAACGTATTCCTGTACCTCTGAGAGGGGGGATAGAACTAAACAATTAGATAGACGTGAGTCTTATTGGATTTTTACCCTGCGAACAAGAGCACCCCTAGGCATGAACATTGATTGGGATTTAAGTAATTTTTTATGATATAAATATATAGTTTATACTAATTTATATTACTGTCAATATAATTTTTTATTTATTATTATATTATTACTTCATTATCACTTAAAGTATACATTGTAAATAAATATATATCATTTATCTATATTAATATAATTTATGCATTCCCAATCAATGTTCATGTTTATGTTCTGTCATGGTATTTTGTTTCTATACATATGGGGTCTATGATTACAATATACTCTTCTGTTTATTTATGTGTTTAATTAAGTCATAATTTAAATCTTATATTCTACACATTTCCTTTAATGTTATATATGGGAATGTATTAATTAACTATTACACACACATTAATCATGTCCTCATTGAATCTCAAGGTTTTTTAATCTTTCCCTATTAAAGGTACTTTGCTTTATTTAGATTTATATGCTTCAATTTGACGTATATTATTCGGTAATTATAATTACTTATATTGTTATTGATTATGTATGTCTATACTCTTATACAGCATGGTTCCTTAGGGATGCTGCGACTAGTTATGGGTTTTTAATACTATTTCGTTTGTTCTTTTTTAACTTGTTTTTATGCTTTTGTGTTCAAATAAATTGTTAATAAAGTTTGTTGAAAGAAAAAATTGTTGGTCACGTGAACTGCCTGATCCCATGTGGATGTACGTGACGTCAGCGCACCACGTTTTCGGACGTGCGCTAATGACGTAATTCGCATGGCGCGACGGACAGCTCTAGTGGATGTAGATACACACCTGATTTGGCAGCCTATGGCTGTGTACCTAGCATCACCGCGATTCGGCGCAGATGCTGTGTGAAGGCACCACCGCGACTGCGCGGACGCTGTATGATGACGTCACAGTCAATAGTATAATGGACAATTCAGGTAAGTATATAAAGGCAGCATTTGGTTTTACCTTGTTACCTTGATAAAGTACTTCTTGTATGAAACGCGTAGGTGCGTTCTATCAGTCCCGTTTTTTGCACTGTATGTTAGTCTTGCAATAAATTAACTTTTTCGTCAGTTTGGAGTGGCCTAACCTTTTTTCTTGCATGGACATTGGATAAAGGATTTCCTCAGCTGTGCTTCATCTATACCAACCACCTCGGATGGAGTACAGGCCAGAAAATGGGCCACCTAGAGCATACAGCGTGACTGTGAAGGATGTAAATGGTAGGAAGGTACAGAAGCCAGACCCAAGGCACTATTATTAGTGTGGTGTAATGTGGATTCTCCTTAGGAGCAGTGCAGTCTGCGGGTCAGCATGCACTGTGTGCAATTTTGTTTACTGTGTGAAGGAATGATCTAGTGTGAAATAATGTATTTTTATAATATATTGTTCTGTTATGTGTTTTGCAGTGCTACCTGAAGGAAGGTTCCGCAAATTTAGATTCCAGCCGGGTCGTTGGGTTCCACCAGGGGGAGAATGTAGCCATGTGTAAAATTGGTATACAGATCTCATTCATGCTGGTAGTAATCCTGGTAAGTAATCCTGGTAAGTAAGCAGGGTCGCCAGTAACAATCATGGAGGTTTGCCCTCAAACCCTGGTGAGGTATCATATGTCACAAAGGAAGTGACAACATGCTTTGTGTCCACTATCAGTGACACAGAAGTGTGTCTGTTTTTGGAGGTGATAAGACACAGCACTGCCTAAAGTTAGTGTTCTGACTGTTTTGTCAGTCTGTTCAGTGAGAGTCATGTGGAGTGTCTGCAACACTGTTGCAGTGTCAGAGAGCAGAGCCAGACAGTGCAGTGTCTGATGCAAGAGCTGTGAGGCTGTGCAGCTGAAGTGGCAGAGACAAGCTGCTTACCTACTGTATCCAGGGACCTGGTACAGAAGGTGTTCTCCCTTAGGGGAGAGATGGACTACCAATTTAATTAGGAGCAGAGGAACCTTCTGAAGGGAGGTACCTCAACAAGATGAGCGGCTGAGCATGACCGCGATGAGGGGCAGTCTGCTTAATCAGATGACATTAAAGATGCCCTTGTTCACTACATCCCTTCTGTGTGAGTGTGGAGTCATTCTGCAGAAGGAGGTACCACAGAGGAGGTCCCCATCAGATACATCCCCCTGCGGCCGCAGAGATCCTGATGGGGTGGAGGCGCTGCATCGTATGTGAGTAGGACTCCAAGCACACTACCTCAGACGCCTGTCATGCTGATATTGCCCATACCAACCCAGAGGGAGACTCAGGAGTCCTGAAAGCCAGCAGGTGCACCACATATCACACATCCATGTAATTGGGGGATTTTCTACATATGGGTCAGGAGTTGTAGGGCCCTGGGAAAACACAATTAACAACAATTATTTATATTGTGTTGCATCATTGCTTTGACAGTGGATTAATGAATGGTGTTTACTTTCTGATTACCTCAGCTTCTATCATGTGTATAACACATCTGAATGAAACTATGATTGCTTGGATTACTACCATACAAAAGATGTATATACTATGTAATACTACTGTACATACTATACTACACAGGTGCCCTCATTTACAATCATGTGGCGTATTAGATTGGCTATTTAAAGGATACCAAGGAAACACTTTCAGAGCAAAGTGGATGTCATTGCTAATTTATGTGTAGCCCTGTCTGGTTTGGGCTATCAGTCTGCCCTCCTCCTGGCAGTAATCCCTGGTAATGGTAGGTTGACATGAGTAATCATGAGTTTTCCCCACACTGCTGCAGCTCAGGAGAATATTACTTGATAAAAGACAGTCTAGGAGTGTACCCAGCACCTCCCCCCCCCCCCTAACCCGTGGGTTCCAATTCGCAACCGGAAGTGACGCGACGGGCCAAACCGGAATTGACGCGACGCGATCTAGGGAGTGGGGCTGACTGTGAACACGAAACCTGCGCATCTTTATTTTTATGTGTCTATGCACATAGTGTAAAATGTGAGTGCAATATTTATTGCTTTATCAATATATACACATATACACACACACATATATATATATATATATATATATATATATATATATATATATATATATATATATACACACACATTGAACATGCAATGTTGCACTAAGAGTGTCATCTCTTTCATCGAGGGTTTATCCTGCTGAAGCCTGATACTTCATATCAAGCAAGCCTTCCACACAACTTATACACTGCTGGTGTTCTATTTGTGACTTAATAAAGTTGTTTTTGTTTTATCCTCAATACTTCAGTCATGAGCTGTGCTCTGGCAGCGCGGGCATGCGCTCAGGTGTTCATGCGGGTCCTGGCTTGGCCGTGGCTCCCTGCCCTATTTGCCGATCCTGGGGCGGGGCGTGTCATTGGGACTGTGCGGCGCAGCACTGGTGCGCATGTGTTACATGCGTTCCAGTGTGGTTGCGGGCGCGCACTTCTGATGTCGCTACTTGCTCGTAGTGGATTGGGGGGGCATGGCATTATGTTCTGACACAGCGACACGGCATCAGTGCGCATGCGCGGAGCGTCATTGCGCACTTTTGGCGCGAATTATGGGCTATATTTGACAGTAACTACGTGTT
>WSYH01007165.1:0-34317 GCA_036426205.1 Ascaphus truei | reverse complement strand
CAGATATAGGGGCGTATGCAGTAAGTGCCGGGGAAAAAAATTGCCAGGCTGTTTAAATGTCTGTTTTGACGGCGTTGCTATCATGTTATGCAGAAAGCTCAGAATACCTGGGATAGCAATATTTGCAAAACTGGCAAGTAGCCGGCGACGTGATGATCGCCCCCATGAAAAGGCCTTACCCGGCCATTTCTTTCAGCTGCAGAGAGAGCTGCTCGGAGAGAGCCGCCTCTCCCTGCTAAAATGTCGCCCGAAATGAATGTATTTTTAATATAAATTTTATTACTAATGTAGGTGAGCAGGGTGTTTCCGGAGCACAAACATTGATTTCAGGTCCAGTGACCCCTGCTTCCCGAGATACAGGCCCCGTTATGGGGTGCTGGTAACTCCTATGTATTTTATCAGGAGTTACCCTAAGGTGTCCCGACGCATGCCTTCAGAAAACGGAGTGCCGCCAGGTGAACCAGTGGGCTAGTATGTGTGCAGCCTATAGTGCCCTAAAGTGACCTGCTGAGCACTCCTATGTCGGACGCAGAGTAATCGAGAGTGATAGGATCAGGTGGGTACGAGAAGGTAAATACAAAGTCCTTCAAAGTACTTCAAAGTCCGCTATAATTACAGAGGGGTGAATGAAGGGGGTACTTGGCCCAGTGTGGGTAGTTATGCCTCCGGGAAAGGTTGCGGAATGAGTTAACACCTTTCCATTACCGCTATGGTAATGGGGTAACCCCTCCTGCACCCACCGGTAGGGCCTAAACCACCCACCCTTGGCCAAGTACCCCCTTCACCCAATCCTTACCCCCAAATAAACATTAAAATACCTACAACAGTACCTACCAATAAACCCCCTCCCCCGTGGGGTCTCCGTCGGCATCAAGTCTGTGCAGTTAAACTAAAATAAATGCTTTATGAAGCTTGACAATATCTTTTTGCACCAGCCTTTAGCTGGTCTGCAAAGCACACCGGCTTCTCGGGACACAAACACTACTGCTTGTTATTTCGGACTTGATGTAAACCTTTGAACGGGGTTTTGTGGGGAGGGTAGTAAATCGTCTGTTCCATCTACACTATTGTTGTCTCTTCTTATCTTTTGAGCCATACCGGGATACGACATTGTACCAAAGTGTGAGAAGGACCTTAGAAAGATACCTTCTTTTCACCCACTGTTACAACTCTATGTAGTTTTTATTTTGTACAGCCATTATTTTTGTACTATTGTTAGAGATAATGTATAGGTTGGATTAGACTTGCTAAACAGTCTAAAAAAAGGGTTGAGTGGAGGCATATTTTGGATTATTATGCACTAATCACTGCTACTATATCTTACTGTAATCACTGCTATCAATGTGCCTATTATCACTGAGTGCTAGAGCGCCACAAAGTGTTTTCTTGTGTGTACATTCTTACTGTAGGTTGCTAGCAGCCTGCATACGGTTTTCTAAGGCTGCAAATGTTATAATACTGAGGACCAGGGTTTTTTTTCCACAGCCTGTCACCAATTTCATTAAGGATTTAATAATAAAAGGTCAATTTTAACAAGCAAGATAATTATATATTACAGCGCCATCATTCAATATCCTCCACATTATTATAGTAAACACTGTACATATGTTACAGTATATATTTCACCATTGTTTGGAGTTACACTAAATGCAAAAGGGATTACTTTCTTCTCTTCTCAGCTTGTCTTTTCTAAATGATCTAATCCCTACGTAGCATCCAACAACAAGGAGACATTGTTCCTAAATATTTAAAGCAGTTCACTTCGAGCAAAAGTACTTTGTTTCTGTTATTTGCTTTACATGAGAGCTGAGAGGAACAAGATGGCAGCCTTTATTTTGAAACCATTATTGTTTTCTTATGGATAGATGCATCACTATTCGTAATATGTGCTTCCTATCAGGAGAACTATTGATTCTTAGTTAATCTTCCTTGCACAAGTGTTTGTGTTGGCTCCACACAGAATTTTGTCACTTGTGCAGGCACAGGCTATTTTCAAAAGTACTTTGGAACCTTCAATTTAAAAACATTTTGTTTGTGACCTGAGTTGCCCTTTAGATACCTGTAACACCAGGAGTACATATTTTATCAATAAGCAAGAACTAATTACTCTTTAGTAATGTAACGGTATTCTGTATGGCCTGACCCACCCAATCTCAATTGGCCCTTTGGTCTAACCAGCCCCCATACATGGTCGTGTTCTGGTGCGCACTTGTTGGCAAAAGGACTCCTGAGTCTCCGCATGGATTGGTGTTTGGGGATTGCCAACCCAGACAGGCAGGCTGAGGTAGTGTGTGCGAGTCTACTAATCCAGTGCAGCGCCTCACCTCATCAGGATCCTGCGTCCGCATGGGATGGTTCTGATGAGGAACTCCCCTCGTGTTGCCTTCCTCTGACAGAGTAATTCCAGACTTCATACATGAGGGTATCTTTTAGTCAAGGACATCTTTATTGGCATGGTGGTAGGGCCAGCTGACCCTCACAGCTAGCAGCTCAGCCGCTAATCTCTATGCTGCACACCATTAGGAAGTTCCTTCTCCTCTAATAGAGTTGCTCTCCACCTCTCCTCTCAAAGAGATTCACCAGCTTCTCTGTCTTCTACTGTCAGAGCTGCACAGACTCACAGCTCTTTCATCAGACCACTGCAAACATGTGCAGACCTCCACGTGCCTTTACTGAACAGAGTCAAAAACACCAGACTGAATACGCTTTAGGAAGTGCTGTGCAATATACAGCTTCCAGAAAGACCCACCTCTCTCTGTGTCAGTAACAGGGACACAGACAGGCTGTCACTTCCTGTGCTACTATTTACACATCACAGGGGTTGAGGCAAACCTCCATGATGACTACTGGCAATCCTGCATACTTACCAGGTTACTGCCAGCATGAGAAAGAGATATGTACACAATTTACCACATGGCTACAGTTAAATATTAATTCCTGCTGAAATACTGTACATGTAAAAGCCGTTTATAAACAGACCTGGATTTTCAACAAGTGACAGTGAATATTTTTGTATCATTCAATAATTGATCAACGCACGCATTATTTTGCAGTAGTTTTCTAATATTTGTGGAAATCCTTTATTTTTTATTTTTTCATTCCAAAAAGCAAGCGGTATAATATAATTAACAGATAACGAGAGAGGAAGAGAAAGAGAGAGGAAAAGAAAAGTCCATATAAATCATAAAAGGTAGGTCTCACAATCCCTAGGGGAAATCAAAAAGACAAGGGTGTAACAAAAAGACTGCAATAGTATAGGGGCGTATGCAGTAAGTGCCGGGGAAAAAAAGTGCCAGGCTGTTTAAATGTCTGTTGACGGCGTTGCTATCATGTATGCAGAAGTCAGAATACCTGGGATAGCAATATTTGCAAAAATGGCAAGTAGCCGGCGACGTGATGATCGCCCCCATGAAAAAGGCCTTACCCGGCCATTTCTTCAGCTGCAGAGAGAGCTGCTCGGAGAGAGCCGCCTCTCCCTGCTAAAATGTCGCCCGAAATGAATGTATTTTTAATATAAATTTTATTACTAATGTAGGTGAGCAGGGTGTTTCCGGAGCACAACATTGATTTCAGGTCCAGTGACCACATGACTCCCGAGATACAGGCCCCGTTATGGGGTGCTGGTAACTCCTATGTATTTTATTCCCACGGTCACGTGACATTTAAATGCATAAGAGATACCAGCACCCCTGTATCTCGGGATGCAGGAGGTCCCTGGACCTCAGATCAACGCGGTTCTGCTCCGGAGACCCCCTGCTCATCTACACTAGTAATAAAATTTATATTAAAAAACATTCATTTCGGACGAGATTTGACCAGGGAGAGGCGGCTCCCCATAGGTGTCTGGGGGCCCTCGGGTAATCCCTGTGGGTGTCTGGGGATCCTCAGGTGGTTCCTGCGTGGGTCTTGTGGCCATCGGGTGGTCCCTCGGGTCCCCGCTGGCCTGCGGTACCAATTATGTGTCCAACGTTTTGTTTTCAACATATTTAAATAAATATCCCCCTCCCCCCCAACACATACAGTACTGTAATGGGCAAAATAATTATTATCCAGATATGGATAATAGCTCATTTGCCCATTATTAAATAAAACATTAGCCAGCATAAATAAATAAACCTTTCTACTTACCCCTATCATCATGAAGGGTGTCCTCGTCAGCATACCGCTATAGTAATTATGGGGTTAACCCACCCTCCCCCGCTACCCACATGGGAAGCCTAACCACCCACCCCGGGCCCACTAGACCCACCCTGCACCCATTGATTGGCATAGTAGTACATAATACCCATACAATATGGGCATGATATGGGCACTAGCAGTCAGTGGTCACCCTAATAAAAAAGCACGATGGCCAAAAATACAAAATAATAAAATGATATACACAATCACATAAACACCCCAATTAAATAAAAGCACTAGCTAACAAATCAATTTAATAAATAAAAGCACTAACCAACCAATCAATTTAATAAATTCAAACACTAACCAACTAATCAATTTAATAAATAAAAGCACTAACCAACAAAACAATTGATTAATTTTAAATATTAGCCAAAACAATTAATACATTTTAACTACTAGCCAACAAATCAATTAATTAATAAAACCACTAGCCAACACATCAATTAAAACCAGTAGCCAACAAAAGAAATCATCAATTAAAAACGCTAAACAATTGGAAAATTAAAAACAAACAACCCATCCAAATTACAAACAATTTAAGCCAAACAATAAACAGAAAACTAAAAAACAACAATCAATAGAAAAAAAGCATTTGCCAAAAAATTAATTGGCTGTCACTGTATTGATCTGTATCCTAAATGGCCCAGATTAATACATTATCAGTCAATGGGCAATGAAAAACATAAAAATAAAAATATACAATAAAAAAACCTGTAAAAGTAAAATTACATACATTAAATATTTTTCTTAACTTTTGAAATGTTGAACCTCCGAATCCTGGCGATTCTGCCAGCTCTCGAACCGCTACGTCATCAAAGTCAATCCAACGCCATCCATCTTGAAGATCCGGAACAGGTAACAAAATTCTTCTTTCTTTTATCTTCTATCACCGTCTTCTTTCTTCATCTGTCATTATTTCTTTATTTTCTTTAATTTTCTATCTTCATCTGTCAATCCAAAATCCAATGGTCAATCCAGAACAGTATGTTCTCTCGTCATCTTCTTCCTGTTAAATGAGGCGTCCAGGCATTATAAAGGGCCTTTGATGTCACCTTTTTAGGTCAGATGTACAATCCCAATCTGCGTGGATGCTGTATCATGTGCCCGCCTACTTTTTTTGTTTTGTTAAAGATGTGACATCATCTCAAAGGGAGGTACGTCACATCCTTAAAACCACATGGCTATATCACAGTGCATGCGCGCGCACCCAATATGGCAGCCGCCCTGACTAGGAGCTGCCGGTAGTCCCCGGCGATGCGAACGCCTAGCGCAACACCCCCACAGGCATCCCCCTTCATCCGAACGGCAGCGGAGGTAGGGGACTGAGAGGGAAACCCAGGCCACATATATATTGGTCCTATAACAGGTAATTCCACACTGTAGAATCCGTTACAGGTGGAGGCGCTGAAGAACACTGTATCAGTTACACCCCAGGCTCCCTGCAGCAGAGGCGCAGTCCTCCTGTGAGCCACAGGTATTGCACCACACACACCGTAACCACACATCCTACAAGGGGGTGGGGGAAAGTGCACTACATGTACATTCTTAGTTTGCTAGCAGCCTGCATACGGTTTTCTAAGGCTGCAAATTGTTATAATACTGTGAGGACCAGGGTTTGTTTTTTCCACAGCCTGGTCACCAATTTCATTTAAGGATTTAATAATAAAAGGCCAATTTTAACCAGCAAAATAATTATATAATTACAGTGCAATCATTCAATATCTTCCACCTTATTATAGTAAACACTGTACATATGTACAGTATATATTTTCACCATTGTTTGGAGTACACTAAATGCAAAAGGGATTATTTTCTTCTCTTCTCAGCTTTGTCTTTTTCTAAATGATCTAATCCCTAAGTAGCATCCAACAACAAGGAGACATTCGTTTCCTAAAATATCAAAGCAGTCACTTCGAGCAAAGTACTTTGTTTCTCTGTTATTTGCTTTCTTTTCTTCTATATTAATTGTTTTCTTTATGGATTGATGCATCACTATTCTGTAATTTGTGCTTTCTTATCAGAGAACTATTGATTCTTAGTTAACTCTTCCTTGCACAAGCTGGTTGTGTTGGCTCCATAAAGAATTTTTGTCACTTGTGCAGACACAGGCTATTTAAAAAGTACTTTGAACCTTCAATTTAAAACATTTTGCTTTGTGAACTGAGTTGCCCTTTAGGTCACTGTAACACCAGAGTACATATTTTATCCAATAAGTCAAGAACTAATTGCTCTTTAGTTAAATATTCATTCCTGCATGAACTACTGTACATATAAAAGCCGTCTTATAAACAGACAGTGATTTTCAACAAGTGAACAGTGAATATTTTTGTATCATTCAATAATTGATCAACGCACGCATTATTTTGCAGTAGTTTTCTAATATTTGTGGAAATCCTTTATTTTTTATTTTTTCCACTTCCAAAAAGCAAGCGGTATAATTATAATCAACAGATAACGAGAGAGGAAGAGAAAGAGAGAGGAAAAGAAAAGTCCATATAAATCATAAAAGGTAGGTCTCACAATCCCTAGGGGAAAATCAAAAAGACAAGGGGTAACAACAGACTGCTACAGATATAGGGGCGTATGCAGTAAGTGCCGGGGAAAAAAATTGCCAGGCTGTTTAAATGTCTGTTTTGACGGCGTTGCTATCATGTTATGCAGAAAGCTCAGAATACCTGTGATAGCAATATTTGCAAAACTGGCAAGTAGCCGGCGACGTGATGATCGCCCCCATGAAAAGGCCTTACCCGGCCATTTCTTTCAGCTGCAGAGAGAGCTGCTCGGAGAGAGCCTCCTCTCCCTGCTAAAATGTCGCCCGAAATGAATGTTTTTTTAATATAAATTTTATTACTAATGTAGGTGAGCAGGGTGTTTCCGGAGCACAAACATTGATTTCAGGTCCAGGGACCCCTGCTTCCTGAGATACAGGCCCCGTTATGGGGTGCTGGTAACTCCTATGTATTTTATTCCCACGGTCACGTGACATTTAAATGCATAAGAGATACCAGCACCCCTGTATCTCGGGATGCAGGAGGTCCCTGGACCTCAGATCAACGCGGTTCTGCTCCGGAGACCCCCTGCTCATCTACACTAGTAATAAAATTTATATTAAAAAACATTCATTTCAGACGAGATTTGAGCAGGGAGAGGCGGCTCCCCATAGGTGTCTGGGGGCTCTCGGGTAATCCCTGTGGGTGTCCGGGGATCCTCAGGTGGTTCCCGCATGGGTCTTGGGGCCATCGGGTGGTCCCTCAGGTCCCCGCTGGCCTGCGGTACCAATTATGTGTCCAACGTTTTGTTTTCAACATATTTAAATAAATATCCCCCTCCCCCCCAACACATACAGTACTGTAATGGGCAAAATAACTATTATCCAGATATGGATAATAGCTCATTTGCTCATTATTAAATAAAACATTAGCCAGCCAGCATAAATAAATAAACCTTTCTACTTACCCCTATCATCATGAAGGGTGTCCTCGTCAGCATACCGCTATAGTAATTATGGGGTTAACCCACCCTCCCCGCTACCCACATGGGAAGCCTAGCCACCCACCCCGGGCCCACTAGACCCACCCTGCACCCATTGATTGGCATAGTAGTACATCATACCCATACAATATGGGCATGATATGGGCACTAGCAGTCAATGGTCACCCTAATAAAAAAGCACGATGGCCAAAAATACAAAATAATAAAAGGATATACACAATCACCTAAACACCCCAATTAAATAAAAGCACTAGCTAACAAATCAATTTAATAAATAAAAGCACTAACCAACTAATCAATTTAATAAATAAAAGCACTAACCAACAAAACAATTGATTAATTTTAAATATTAGCCAAAACAATTAATACATTTTAACTACTAGCCAACAAATCAATTAATTAATAAAACCACTAGCCAATACATCAATTAAAACCAGTAGCCAACAAAAGAAATCATTAATTAAAAACGCTAAACAATCGGAAAATTAATAACAAACAAGCAATCCAAATTACAAACAATTTAAGCCAAACAATAAACAGAAAACTAAAAAACAACAATCAATAGAAAAAAAGCATTTGCCAAAAAATGAATTGGCTGTCACTGTATTGATCTGTATCTTAAATGGCCCAGATTAATACATTATCAGTCAATGGGCAATGAAAAACATAAAAATATACAATAAAAAAACCTGTAAAAGTAAAATTACATACATTAAATATTTTTCTTAACTTTTGAAATGTTGAACCTCCGATTCCTGGCGATTCTGCAAGCTCTCGTAACGCTACAACATCAAAGTCAATCAAACGCCATCCACCTTGAAGATCTGGAACAGGTAACAAAATTCTTCTTTCTTTTATCTTCTATCACCGTCTTCTTTCTTCATCTGTCATTATTTCTTTATTTTCTTTAATTTTCTATCTTCATCTGTCAATCCAAAATCCAATGGTCAATCCAGAACAGTATGTTCTCTCGTCATCTTCTACCTGTTAAATGACGCGTCCAGGCATTATAAAGGGCCTTTGATGTCACCTTTTTAGGTCAGATGTACAATCCCAATCTGCGTGGATGCTGTATCATGTGCCCGCCTACTTTTTTTGTTTTGTTAAAGATGTGACATCATCTCAAAGGGAGGTACGTCACATCCTTAAAACCACATGGCTATATCACAGCGCATGCGCGCGCACCCAATATGGCAGCCGCCCTGACTAGGAGCCGCCGGAAGTCCCCGGCGATGCGATCGCCTAGCGCAACACCCCCACCAGCATCCCCCTTCTCCCGAATGGGAGCGGAGGTAGGGGACTGAGAGGGGAACCCAGGCCACATATATATTGGTCCTATAACAGGTAATTCCACACTGTAGAATCCGTTACAGGTGGAGGCGCTGAAGAACACTGTATCAGTTACACCCCAGGCTCCCTGCAGCGGAGGCGCAGTCCTCCTGTGAGCCACAGGTATTGCACCACACACACCATAGCCACACATCCTCCAAGGGGGTGGGGGAAAGTGCACTACATGTACATTCTTAGTTTGCTAGCAGCCTGCATACGGTTTTCTAAGGCTGCAAATTGTTATAATACTGTGAGGACCAGGGTTTGTTTTTTCCACAGCTTGGTCACCAATTTCATTTAAGGATTTAATAATAAAAGGCCAATTTTAACCAGCAAAATAATTATATAATTACAGTGCAATCATTCAATATCCTCCACCTTATTATAGTAAACACTGTACATATGTACAGTATATATTTTCACCATTGTTTGGAGTACACTAAATGCAAAAGGGATTACTTTTTTCTCTTCTCAGCTTTGTATTTTTCTAAATGATCTAATCCCTAAGTAGCATCCAACAACAAGGAGACATTCGTTTCCTAAAATATAAAAGCAGTCACTTCGAGCAAAGTACTTGTTTCTCTGTTATTTGCTTTACATGAGAGCTGAGAGGAACAAGATGGCAGGCCTTTATTTTGAAACCATTAATTGTTTTCTTTATGGATTGATGCATCACTATTCTGTAATTTGTGCTTTCTTATCAGAGAACTATTGATTCTTAGTTAACTCTTCCTTGCACAAGCTGGTTGTGTTGGCTCCATAAAGAATTTTTGTCACTTGCGCAGACATAGGCTATTTAAAAAGTACTTTGAACCTTCAATTTAAAACATTTTGCTTTGTGAACTGAGTTGCCCTTTAGATCACTGTAACACCAGAGTACATATTTTATCCCACAAGTCAAGAACTAATTGCTCTTTAGTTAAATATTCATTCCTGCATGAACTACTGTACATACAGGCATACCCCGCATTAACGTACGCAATGGGACCGGAGCATGTATGTAAAGCGAAAATGTACTTAAAGTGAAGCACTGCCTTTTTTCCACTTATTGATGCATGTACTGTACTGCAATCATCATATACGTGCATAACTGATGTAAAAAAGGCATTTGTAACTGGCTCTATAGTCTTCCCGCTTGTGCACAGCTTCGGTGCAGGTAGGGAGTTCAACTTTGTTGTTCAGGACGTGCTGACAGGCGCATGCGTGAGCTGCCTTTTGACTATTGGGCGATATGTACTTACTCGCTAGTGTACTTAAAGTGATTGTCCTTAAAGCGGGGTATGCCTGTATAAAAGACGTCTTATAAACAGACTGGGATTTTCAACAAGTGAACGGTGAATATTTTTGTATCATTCAATAATTGATCAACGCACGCATTATTTTGCAGTAGTTTTCTAATATTTGCGGAAATCCTTTTTCTTTTTTTTTTTTCACTTCCAAAAAGCAAGCAGTATAATCATAATCAACAGATAACGAGAGAGGAAGAGAAAGAGAGAGGAAGAGAAAAGTCCAGATAAATCATAAAAGGTAGGTCTCACAATCCCTAGGGGAAAATCAAAAAGACAAGGGGTAACAACAGACTGCTACAGATATAGGGGCGTATGCAGTAAGTGCCGGGGGAAAAAAAATTGCCGGGCTGTTTAAAATCGCCAGTTTTGACAGCGTTGCTATCATGTTATGCAGAAAGCCCAGAATACCTGTGATAGCAACATTTGCAAAACTGGCAAGTAGCCGGCGACATGATGATCGCCCCTATGGTAAGGCCTTACCCGGCCATTTCTTTTATTTGCAGAGAGAGCCGCCTCTCCCTGCTCAAATGTCGCCCGAAATTAATGTTTTTTTAATATAAATTTTATTACTAATGTAGGTGAGCAGGGGGTTCCCGGAGCACAACCGTTGACTTCAGGTCCAGGGACCCCTGCTTCCTGAGATTCTGAGGCCCCGTTATGGGGTGCTGGTAACTCCTATGTATTTTATTCCCACAGTCACGTGACATTTAAATGCAAAGGAGATACCAGCACCCCGAATCTCGGGATGCAGGGGGTCCCCAGACCTCACATCAACGCGGTTCTGCTCCGGAGACCACCTGCTCATTTACACTAGTAATAAAATTAATTTATTAAAAAACATTCATTTCGGGCGAGATTTGGGTGTCTGGGGGCCCTCGGTTAATCCCCACGGGTGTCCGGGGGTCCTCATGTGGTCCCCGTGTTGTCTGGGTGCCATCGTGTGGTCCCCGCGGGCCCCGCTGGCCTGCGGTACCAATCCTGTTTCCAACACCCAGGGTGTGGGGGGCAGCCAGCATATGGAGGAAGTATACGTCCTTCCCGTACATCTTGCTGGCTGTCACTACTGCAGAGGGACCCACAACATCAGCCTCAATGCCCTGGCTAGGTGACATTGGGCACCTCACCGCATGCTTCCTGCTTAGACATGGTGTGGCCCCAGGGTTGTTGTTGCTGGCGTTAATGCCTGCACCTGCGCCCAAGATGTAGCTGGGGCTGCAGGGGTTAAGCTACCCGCAGGAGCAGGGGGAGCTGCAGCCAGGGAAAAGGATGTGCTAGGCTGAGGGCTGTGGCCATGGTTAGTCCTCCTAGGGACCTTAGGTTTTGGGGTCCGGTGCCCGGGTGCAGCCCCCGTTGCCCTACTATCCCTCCTCCCCTTAGGTATGATATTAAGAAGCCTCAGATGCAGCGGCCATTTAACAAATCCTGAATCCTTTTTCGTGTGCTCTGCTGTATTCCACGTGGCATTAATGCGGCCAATCGCCCCAGGCACACGTGTTTATCGTGGTTGCTTTGTTTGAATTTCTTGGATTGTGCGCAATTAAATGCAATGAAATGAATGAATTGTAATGTGTACAGTACTGTGCTACTGTGTCAATTTCAGGTGTTTAAAATCCAGAACACTAAAATGCCATTTTATGCACTCGCTTCTTAAGGCGGTACGGTTGGAAGAAATCCCGCGCCATGACATGGGTATTCTGAGGTACACTGGCGACACACTTTATTCGAGCTTGGCTAGTCCCACGAATTCGGGTATACCCGGGTGTATTGAGGTTTGTGACTGTTTTCTGCCCGAGTGCATTGAGTTATTTTCCAAGCAGGGATTGAAGCATTTTATTCCCGCTGGCTGCAATACTGCACAGTATATATATATATATACTGCATTACAATTCATGAATTTATGCCATCTGGTAGACACGCGAAGCATTGCAGCCTATTAAATCCTAATCATTATCATTTAACAGATCAGCCGCCCGTCAGCCAGGTATGAACCCAGGCTGGGAAGGCAAACGCAACGGGGCTTGTCTGAGGTGAGGAGCGGCGCATTCCAGGTATCTGCCAGGTACATACCGGGTATTTGCTCGAATAAAGTGTGTCGGTGCAGTATACACCGCGTGATTTGTTTCAATAACGGCTGCTGCATCTGTATGTCAGGGGAGGAGGTAGTGCTTAGGAAAGAGGTGCAGAGAGTAGCTGTCCCTTTAAGAATTAATTAACTACCTCACTACTAAGGCCTCGTTCAGGGTGTAGGCTTCGGAGGGAGGGCGTGCTGCCGTGCGAGCTGCCGTGGGACACAAAGTATTCAAATTGAATACTGGTTGTCAGGGTAGCAGCTGCCCTGTCTCCGAAGCCAGGAGTTGACGCTGGCTACAGTTTCAATAAACGAAAAAATCGTTTTTTGAAGCTGCAGCAGCGTCACTGGGACCTAGACAGCCAATGAAATCATTCTTGAGAATGATTTAATGACTGCAACTTGGATCCCTAACCTGCCGTCTGTAGCCCCGCCCCCTCCTAAACTCCTGAAACAGTCTGCTGGGGATGAACACACATCGCCCAGCAGACTGCCGCCCTCCCTCCCGAATGCCCTCCCTCCAACTCCTGCCTCTTGCACCCTGAACGAGGCCTAAGGGGCCTATGCAGAGAGCAGCGAGAAGCGCAATTTCGCCAGTTTTTCGCCAAATATGCCTATCGCAAATTAGGTAATGGCGAGAAACTGGCGAGATGAGTAAAAACCGCCGCGCGGGTGGCGAGAAGCAATATCTCGCTAGTTTTAAAACCCGCCGTATGCTGATCGCGCCAATAAAATGGAGAGATGTTCTCCAAATAGCTCCGCCAACAAAAGTTGGCAAGAAGCTGGAGCTGAGCGGCGAGAGGGGACATAAAAAATGAAACAGGCCCTTTTCCTGGCTCGGATTGATGCCGGGGGGCTCCAGAGCTGATACCCAGGAATATCAGCACCGGAGCCCCCCCGATATGCATCCGAAGCAGGAAAAATGCATGTACAGCCCACTTCATTACCTTAGCGGCTAACCGCGAAGACAATGAAGGGCCAGCTTTATTGTGGGTAGTGGGGGTGAGTGAAGGGGGTATTTGGCCCTTGTATACTATATGGGTGAGTGAACCCCAACGTGTCCGGTGCTCTACAAACACATATATGGCTGGGTGTATGCACAATGCAAATAGAACAGTCTCTGGCCAATACAAAGAATGAATAGGCAGCAATTCTGGCAATGAAACAGTCAAAAGATAAGGTCCTGAACGAACGGGATAACAGACTATTAACCTAGGTGGGGGGGCTATTGAACAGGGGATAGATAGAGACAGGATAAGAGGCAACCATAAGGTGCCCCTCTCATGTACTCACGGATACCATCGCCTGCTGCTTTCTAGAATTTTGTTTCCTATAGATGTCTGTCTGTATATGCATTATTCCTGTATGTTGACAATGAGATGCATATACAGACAGACATCTATAGGAAACAAAATTCTAGAAATACGCTTCTTAGCGCACAAAGTTGTCATCCTCGCTCCTTAATCAAAAATATTCCAGGAGCACAATTTGTCAGATTAAAAAGAATCTGTTCAGACCATGATGTTTTCCTGTCTCGGGCGAGGGAGATGTCTGCTAGATTTCTAGCAAGGGGTTACTCTGAAAAAGACATCACTACAGCATTCAACAGAGCGGATGCTATGAATAGAGGAACTCTCATTTGTAAGAAGAAGAAAAACTTTTTATCTAAAAAAGAAAGAGAGTCACTATCATTCTCCAGCAATGAGAAAAGTCCAATGTTTATTAGTACATTCAATTCTCAATCCCAACAAATTTGCAAATTCATTTCAAAACATTGGCATAATTATGTTGGATAAAGACATGTCATAGATGTGGAGAAGGTCCTAGATTCTCTTACGCAAAGCCAAAACGTTGGCCTTCCACTTGTCTCCAAGCAGTTTGATTCTAGGTCCCAATGTTTCCAATGTTGGAAGTATACCAAAAGGATTTTTAGTGTGGCAAATGTTCATGGTCAGTATGCAGCTCAAACTAGATAATCGCTATAAATACAGATCTTGAAGACTAACAGTACATTAAGACCTTCTCAACTGTAAAATTAGCTTGTTATTTATGTCTGCAGTGTGGCTGTGGACATAAATATGTGGGTCGCACCACAAGACCCTTAAAATCAGAATTGGCCGAACATGTACAGGTGATAAAAAAGAAGGAGTTAAATCACTGTAGGTAAGATTAATTTTGTATCATAAGTCGGCAGCATAATAACTTTATTTACAGGTATAGAAATATACCATGACCCCTAGAGGTGGCAATAGGGAAAATGTAATCAACAGACAGGAGATGTATTGGGATACACTCTAACACTCTCCACCAAATGGGATTAACTTGATGGCGAGTTAAAACATTTCCTTCAGGGTTAACGGTGGTGGGAGTCTTGGGAGTGTGTCTCCTGCTACATCATTACATATTGTTTACCTATCTGTTCAATTGTGTACATTATTTATAAATTTGTTTTTCCTATAGGAGTCATGTACAAGTTCTTCCAAGTATTGTTATATTTACATTTATAAATATTTATATTAATAATTGTTTATTAACATTGATATACCAGTCTTTTCATTCGTTATATTATATTATTAATTAATCAATTAAGTTATAGATATTATATATTCTTTGCAGTGTCTCTACGGACTAGAATTCCATATTTGCTTTTTCCCCCCCCTTTTTTTAGATTACATATGATATATTTATGTCATTGATGTTGCTCCATCACGTGGTTTTTGCTTTTAATTCATGTATGTTTTGTCTTTATTATTTTCTCATATGTTTCCAATCGTTGTATTGTGTGTTTAGTCCAGATATGTGTTTCTTTGGGTCCTCCATGGATTAACAGCATGATTAATGATTGCTTACTTATGTTGGCATTTATTTCCAAACACTAATGAGAGGAGACTTGCCTACAAAAGAAACCAGTGTTGAGAGACTTTTTAATCTTTGATAAGTTCCATAAACGGAACGAAACGCGTCAGAGGTCTCTCTGTGATGTGCGACATTCAAGTTTAATTAAAGATCGATTTATTTTACCCCTTGGCTGAGTTCCATCGCAGTGACCACCTAAAACCATTTTTCTAGTATTTGGCCATTGGTTGGAGTTAGGGCTGTTGAGGGCGGGGGTGAGGGTGAGGTAACCTCCTCCACCCGTAGCAGGTTAACTACCGCAACGGTTAATGAAGGAGGTTCACCCTTTCGCTACCCCCCCCCCCGCAAGCCCTAAACAAACCACCGTTGGGGTCTAATACCCCTCTCACCATCACCCGAACCAAATAAAAAACACCACAAGAGACACAATCAATAAAATAAACTCTAAATAAATAAAGTATTAAATGAAATAATATATATATATAAGATAGATATAGAGGAGATAATATATATAAATAATAATATATAACAACAACCCGATAACCCTAAACATACACAAATGCACATCAAGAGATCTATAGACCGGCGGGAGCCTAGGGTGTACCGAGGGCATGCCAGTATCAATTAGTGCCCCCCCCAAATTAATGATATTTAAACACATACATAGTTTTTAAAGAAATAAAACCCCCCCCAAACCATAAGTATGAGTTATGGCCACAATTACTATTATCCACAAAGGGATATAAAGTGAATGTGCCCATTTTAATACAAAACAGCAATACAATACATTAAAACATATAGCACGTACCCATTACGGTTGCCACGATGAAGGCCATACTACATCTTCATCCTGCCAAGGCCCCTCCGCTTCTGCAAAACAGACACAAGAATGAAAACATCCAATGTAATGTCCAAACCCTAATCACCATGCGGTTTAATGCTACAGTCTGTAAGGGTTAACCACCACCCACCATCGGATTGCGACTGAATTCCAAAAGTCCACACCGTGAGGATAACCACACTCACCATACCACAAGGAGGATACCCACATACTTGGGACCCCCCCCCCACCACCAGGACCCATACAAGAAACAATACAGGGACCCACAATAAACTCAGAGAGGAAACACAGACACCCGGCCCCCACAAAATACGATCAAAGATAGCTTTACAAAAAGGGTTCATAACACAGACACGCGAGTACACCGGGCACTAGCGCACAAGGGGAGGACCAGGGGGGGACGGCCGCCCCAACCCCCCCAGACAAAAATTAAATCCCCGCAAAAAAAAAAAGTTAAAAAAAAAAGAAACCCCCTCTTAGGACACAGAAACAAAGAACAACAAAAACCATAAACAGACCCCCACCGCTCCCCCCCCACCCCCCCCCCCCCCAAACCAACACCCCAAAAAAGGCGCCATGGCCCCCAGGTGGTCTCCTTGGGTCAAAGTGGGCCAAATTGTGTCCCCATGGTAGGCCCAAAGGATTGTCGGGGAGCCCCGGGTCAGACCCAAAGGTGTCTGCGGGGCTGGTGGTCCACGGGGGTCTGGGGAACTCACGAGTGCTCACTACGGGTCCGCAGTGCCCCCATAGATGTAAGGCCACCGCTTCATCCCCGCATGTGTCACCCGTGGAACCACCCACCTGATACCCGTGAGATACCCGAGGAGACCCACAGGTGGTCTCCAGAGGTCTCACGCAGAACCACGGAACAAACCCTGAAGTTAAAAAAAAATAAACCTGGCCTATCAATTCAATACATACCCCCCCCAACACCTACAGTACAATAATGTGCAAAATAACTATATCCAGAGGGATAATAGATATTTGCCCTTATTAAAAAAATTAACTAGCATATTCAAATAAATTAAGACTACTGACCTTATCAATAAGAAGTCGCAGTCGGCAGCAACATCCTGCTTGCCCACAAAAACATAGCCAATACAAAGCCAATACTTGCAATTACATTCAGAATCAATAACCACTTAATACCATATTGGATCAATAACGCCAAAGGTATTAAGGGGCAAGCCACAACTGGCCGAGACCCACCCTTCACCCATGAATTTGTACATGGGCTCATCATGCAATATATATATATATATATAGATATATATATACCTATATATATATATATTAAGATAAGAATATATATATATATATATATATATATATACACACACACATGATGAACCAACAATATACCAAATAAAGTAGAAGGGTTATCAAAAACATGCTGTACAGGCAGTCCCTAGTTTAAACGCTTCACTTTACAACGAATGGCTTATCCAAAGCTTGACAATGCATACCTATGTTCATTTTTACAACGCCAAACGGGCTTATCCAACGCTCTTACGACGCTTTGCAAACTGGTATGTTGTGTGTATATATATACAACATTCACATAAACAACGTTGCAAAAGCGTCGTAGTAAGAGCGTATATATATAATATATACTATATAATATTTATATATATAATTATATTATTTATGATGATTATATTAATATAATACAGGAATATACACTATATAATTTATGTGTGCTGCATATCTTATTGCCTGCATTAAAAATTGGTTGTATTTTAGTGTTAAAAATGCCTTCAGGAACGTTGGCCTTTCATTTAAACAGTATTCCATATGGAGAAAACGTGTTTCGCTTTACAACGTTCCGCTATCCAACGCCATTTTGAGTTATAACACATTGTGTGGATAACCGAGGACTGCCTGTACTCAAAATAACAGTTCTCCATACAATACACAACTAAATACAATTAATTTCCTTCATAATCCTACTGATATTACAATCAAAAAGATCAAATGCCAATCCAAACCTCAAATCACAATCAACACATTGCATTTACATTGTATATATGATGCATACAATCTAAGCACCATATTACATTCTGCAAATGAATGTTAACAATAACATTGCAAGCAAAATACAGAAACTCCAAACAATATACTATTGAACCAATCGGAAACATAAATCAATTACCATCATTAATGACATCCTAAAAACAATTACATTCTCACTAACAATTAAACAATTAACTATTAAAACCTGCAACTGAACAATGTAGCCCGTGAAAATATATAAGTACCAACAAGCATAAAAAAATTGACAACCAGGCTAACCCTGACCTCTAATACAACATACAATAGCAACGATTACATCTATTAATTTTAAAATACTTTAAACACACATTTAAGCATACATGCATAGTCAAATTAATTAGAAACCATCAAATCAAGCTTTAAAACACTATCATTTTACCCTGGATGTATATATCTCTCTAGAATACTACATACATACAGAGCAAGAAATGACTATACCACAGAAAATTAAATAAACATAAAATAAAGAATTAAAAAAATTAACAAACATTCAATTAAATCACTTTATCTAGTTACTTACCATTACTGACCCCACGACTCCGTTGAACAAGCTTACTCACGATCTAAAACCACCAGGGACAGGAACCATAAAATAAAATACACTAAAAAAATAAACATAAACTAAAAATCCAAATCAATCCAAGGGTCTTCTAATTGTAATCTTCTTCATCTGTATTCCTCTTCTTCATCTTCTCTGGGGTCTTTTCCTGTCTTGGCCACGCCCTGGCCTTCTTTCTGTAGGAGGTCTTCTCCTCGCGGTGCTTTCAAAATGAGACAACATAGGCTTTTAAAGGCCTATGAGTCACATTTCGTCATATGGTCCACGGCCTGATTAGCGGAATGAAAACCATGTGTTTTGGCCGATAAAAAAAAAATGATTGAGGTCACTTAAAGGCAATGAAAGCACGGCCAATGAGAATGGCTTGCTTCAATTGCTTTAAGATGACGTCATTAAAAGAAAAACATGGCACGTCCACACATGGTACGGTAGCCAATCAGAGCGTTTGAACCATCCCTACTCTGATGGCTCTAGTTACCATTGTGACAGAGGCTTGGGGGAGGAGAAATGTATTTGTGCACGTCATTGGAAGCCTGTACATGTAGAGCCAATCAGAGTAGGGATGGAGTTCCCACGCTCTGATGGCTACATGTACCATGTGTGGGACGGCCATGTTTTTTTATGAGTCATTTAAAGGCAATTGAAGCAAAGCCATTCTGATTGGCTGTGCTTTCATGCCAAGTGACGTCATAATTTTTTTTTTTCCGGCAAAAAACACATGGTTTCACGGCCCAATCAGGGCCGTGGGAAACATTATGACGAAAATGGACGTTATGTGGCCTTTAAAAGCCTATTGTGTTTCATTTTGAAGCCAGCCGCCCGAGGAGGAACAGGATGACTCCTACAGAGAGAAGGCCCGGGATGGCGGAAGGACGGGACGACGACCAGGCAAGAAGATAGAAGAAAGAAGAATACAGATGAAGAAGGATTACAATTAGAAGACCCGTGGATTGATTTGGATTTTTAGTTTAATGTTTATTTTTTTATGGTTTTTTATTTTATGGGTTCCTGTGCCTGGTGGTTTTGATCGTGAGTAAGCTGTTCAACGGGAGTTGTGGGGTCAAGTAATGGTAAGTGAACTAAATAAATGTATTTTGTTCAACTTGTTAATTTTTTTAAATTATTTTCTTTACATGTTTATTTAATTTTCTGTGGTATATCATTTCTTGCCTATGTATGTATGTATGTATGTATGTCTAGAGAGATATATACATCCAGGGTAAGAAATGATAGTGTTTTAAAAGCTTGATTTGATGTGTTTTTAATTAATTTGACTATGCATGTATGCTTAAATGTGTGTTTAAAGTATTTTAAAATTAGATAGATGTAATCGTTGCTATTGTATGTTGTGTTAGAGGTCAGGGTTAGCCTTGGTTGTCAATTTTTTATGCTTTTTGGTACTTATATATTTTCACGGGCTACATTGCTCAGTTGCAGGTTTGAATTAGTTAATTGTTTAATTGTTAGAGATGGAATGTAAATTGTTTATGGATGTCATTAATGAATGGTAATTGATTTATGTTTACCGGATTGGTTACAATAGTATATTTGTTTGGAGTTATCTGTATTTTGCTTGCAATGTTATTGTTAACTTTCATTTGCAGAATGTATATGGTGCTTAGATTGTATGCATCATATATACAATGAAAATGCAATGTGTTGATTGTGATTTGAGGTTTTTGATTGGCATTTGATCTTTTTGATTGTAATATCAGTTAGGATTAGGAAAGGAAATTAATTGCATTGTAGTGTGTATTTATGGAGAACTGTTATTTTGAGTACAGTATGTTTTTGATAACCCTTCTACATTTATTTGTGTATTGGTTCATCATGTGTGTGTATATATATATATATATTTGCATGATGAAGCCAATTTACAAATTCATGGGTGAAGGGTGGGTATCGGGCCAGTGTGGCTTAACCCCTTAATTACCTTTGCGGTTATTATCCGATATGGTATTTAAGGGGTTAATTGATATCTGTATGTAATTGCAATGTATTGGCTTTGTATTGGCTATGTGTTTTGTGGGCAAGACAAGGATGTTGCTGGCGACTGAGACTTCTTATTGATAAGGTCAGTAGTACTTAATTTATTTGAATATGCTAGTTAATGTTTTTAATAATGGGCAAATAATCTATTATCCCTATCTGGATAATAGTTATTTTGCACATTATTATACTGTAGGTGTTGGGGGGAGGGGGTGTGTATGTATTGAATGTATAGGCCAGGTTTATTTTTTTTACATTCAGGGTTTGTTCTGTGGTTCCACGTGAGACCTCTGGAGACCACCTGCGGGTCTCCTTGGGTATCTCACGGGTATCAGGCTGGTGGTTCCACGGGTGACAGATGCGGGGATGAAGCGGTGGCCTCACATCTGTGGGGGCACCGTGGACCCGTAGTCTGCGGGGATGAAGCGGTGGTCCCACATCCGTGGGGGCACCGCCGACCCATAGGTGCGGGGATGAAGCGGTGGTCCCACATCCGTGGGGGCACCGCGGACCCGTAGTGAGCACTTGTGAGTTCCCCAGACCCCCGTGGGAACCACCCGAGGCCCCGCAGACACCTGTGGGTCTGACCCGGGGCTCCCAGACATCCTTGGGCCTACAGTGGGGACCCAATTGTTGCCCACGGTGACCCAAGGAGACCACCTTGGGGCCATGGCACTTGGCGGGACCCACCAGCAGGCCTCCAGAACCTGTTTGAAAAGGGCTGTTGGTACCCTGTAAGTTTGTCAGGTGCCCCACCAGCCCACCGGGGACTCGCGTGGGGCTGTGTTATGAACCCTGTTTGTAAAAGGATAAATCTTGTATTTATGGGGGGGCACAGGGGGTGGGTAATGTATTTTTAAATATAATGATATTTATTGTGGGTCACTGTATTGTTTTTATTTTGGGTACTGGGGGTGGGGGGGGGGTTCCCCAACGGTATGTGGTTAGGCCTCCCTTGTGGGTAGTGGGTGAGGGTGGTTAGGCCTCACGGGGTGGGGGGTTAGTGGGGGAGGGTATGTAGGCATCCCGAGTGGTGGGTGAGGGTGGGTTAACCCTTTTATGACTGTAGCGGTTAATAACCGCTATGGTGATTAAGGGGTTAGGGAACATTACATTGGATGTTTTTATTCTTGTGTCTGTTTTGCAGCAGCGGAGGGGGCATGGGCAGGATGAAGATGAGGATGGCCTTCATCGTGGCAACCGGTAATGGGTAAGTGCTATATGTATTTAATGTATTTATTCTTGTTTATGTAATTTAAATACACAGGGGGTGTATATTGTTTATTGCAATGTTTATTGGGGGCAAATGTCCTCAATAAACATGCTATTCTGCCTTAACCCTTCATTGCCTTAGCGGCTATACGCTATGGTAATTAAGCAGCATTTCTGTATTTTAATAATATTGTGCGGGAGCAGGGGGTCCCCTGAGCTGAACCGCATTGATTTGTGGCTCAGAGACCCCCTGCTCACAGTACACTATTATTAAAAATACATTAATGTTGCTTCGTTACCATAGCAGATAGCCGCTAAGGTAAGGAATGATTGTGTATTGATATGTGTGTTTTATTTATAATGTAGATGTGCAGAGGGTCTCCGGAGCTGAACCGCTTTGGTTTTAGGTCTGGGGACCCCCTGCTTCCGAGATACAGGCCCCTTTATGGGGTGCCAGTATCCCTCTGCTTTGTTTACATTCCGCTGGTCACGTGATCGGGACATTTAAATGCAGAGGGATACCGGCACCTCATAAAGGGGCCTGTATCTCGGGAAGCATGGGGTCCCCGGACCTGAAACCAATGCGGTTCAGCTCCGGAGACCCCCTGCACATGTACACTATGAATAAAAATGGTTTTTAAATAATTGTTAATGTGCCGATGTTTGCGCAGAGAGAGCAGCGGATCTCTCTCTGCTGCAAACACATCTCGCCAGGGGACGGCTTCTCAGCAGTTTCTCGCCAGCCAGCCATCTCGCCACCGATTACTCGCCATTATATCAAATGGTGGTGGCGCATTCATTCGCCAGGGATTCGGCCCTCCCTGCATACAGCGAGGTTAACACGCCAAATACCTGGTGAATTGAAACCCTGGCGAATGCCATTTTTCGGCTCTTTCTGCATAGGCCCCCAAGGGAGGAAAAAAAATTCAGCTTTTAAAATCACTGCACTTTTTTTATTTCCTTCCTTATTAATTCCTCTCTCCCTAGCAAGGAGCTGCACCTCAGTATTATTTTTTTTTTAAAACACAGTGCTCACAAATCCAAATGAAAAACAAATCAACTTAAAAAGTGAATAAGTAAAAACAACCAACCAGTGGTGGGGGAGGGGAGAGGGGTTGAAGCTACAGTTACCAGACCAGCCAAAGTATAGCTTTGCTGGGCTGAATCACTGCAGCCTCTGGGTGAAAACAAGAAACGGTTTTAAACACCAAAATAAACCCCAAACTCCTTACAAAACACACAGTGAATATCCCTACAGTTCCCACACCAAAATATATCAAGTGAAATAAACTTAGAAAACAATAAAACCAATTTCAAACCAAATGTTTGGGAGCTCTATGAACACGCTTCCTGAGTAGGAAGGGGAGGAGGAGACAAACTGATAAAAAGGCCTCAACAGAGGCAGGTGTGGTGCACGGTAAAGGGTAAATAGTTACAGTCTGTAAGGGTCCCTAGAGCACAGCACAAGAGATAATCACAAAAAGTAGTTTATTGGGTCCAAAATGCACACATATGCCCGACACTTCAGTCCCCATGGGTTTAATCAGACCTTCTTCAGGGCTACATAACATGCCTGCTGGGAGCCACACACTTAAATACCCTAAAGGATTTATGTATTCATAGTGAACACGTAAGGAGTGGGGAAAGTGTTGCTAAGCAACAACCAGGGAGTGGCTATTGAGAAAAATGTAAATAAAAAACACAGTCTGAGGTTATTTTGAAACAGAATAACACGTGAATTTATTCAAGTCAAGTGCACAAGGAGACAGCTTTTGAAAAAAAACTCTCTAACAATAACACGGTATGCCATATATTTATACCCTAAAACCTAAAGCTCCACCCCTTTATGGGGGGGCTTGCACATCACTAAATATTACCTCATTCTGTAAAACATAATAATACTAAAGCTGATGTCATTTTGTAATAGATAACAATACTGGATAACTGTCTGTCAGCTAAAAATCATTATGGGGTTAACTGCCACTTGGCACATTGTGTGAGAAACAGTTTCTCGGTAGCTTATCTCACGGGTTCTCACAACCTTTGGCCTGTTTACACTTTCAATTTGACGCTGATTGGATGAGGAAGGATCAATAAAGTCAGCTAAGAGCGAAAACATTCCATTCTCTGCTTCACACATTTGTTTATACAGAAATGAAACACAGAAATTAAGACTCACAGAGACAAGACAAGATGGCAGATTGAAATATTCACACAAAATGGCTTCATCCTAAATGCTGTTATGTTGTTATGCCAGACCCCCTAATGTCTCAACTTTGTCAGTCCCTCCTCTGATTCTTTAAAACATTGTTCTTTGAGAATTATTGGTATGATTTTAGTCCAGAAACACGTTGGGAGGCACAAGGGTGCTCCATCATCTCATAATGCTGCTTGAGGGTATAGGACAGTGCACGAGGGTGCCTGCCAAATGTAGTCATAGTCTCGTATGGCATTGCAACCAAATTCTTTTCCAGAGTTAGAACATTGTACTTGGCATCTTCTTTCTTCAAGGGACTGCTGTAGATTGGTTCTGCAAACAATGGCATTATGTCTGCAGAGGGGGTTGCACATTTGTGGATCATGCCTTTGACAAACGTAACACAAACATAGATGACAACGAGTATCACAATCACACACATTACCGCATTCAAAAATTTCGCTCCCAGTGATCCTACCAATCCAGTCAGTCTCAAAGGGTCCCAGTCTGTGTCACCTTCCTTCCTAAGTCTTTCTTGAATTTCTTCTATCTTATCTAACTCATGCTGTACCCTGCCACTCTGATCTTGGATGAAAACACAACATTGTTCTTTAATTAAAGCACATACACCTCCTTTTGATGCTAAAATGTAATCTAAAGCCATTCTGTTTTGTAAGGCCATAAACCTGATCTGAACCTGTTCTTGGTTTAGTGATGCTATGGCTGTAGTGGTGTGATTGAGGACATCATCTAACACATTTGTTAATGTATTAAGCCTGTCATATAGTAACCCAACTCCTACATTTGGAAATAAACTAGCCCAAAATTGTTCTCTCCATAAACTACTTTTCAGTCCTGCAGTGTTTGGTGTTTTTCTTTTGTTTCTGAGACGCCCTGCAGGTAATTCTTTGGTGATTGTAAATGCAGGGACCAATTTCCCTAAATAACAAGATCCTATCCAATTGCAAGGTAAGATTCTATATGTCCACTTTCCACAGAGCCAATAAATTCCATGTGGTAGAGTAAAGTTTCTGCATCCACGGAAAATTGCATCTACTGATAGAGATGTGTTTGCAGCTATGTATTTTGTTGCTGCTATTTGTTTTGCTCTATATTGTGTCTGATTCAGTGTACTGTTATCTATGCATTTGTACTAATAGGAAATTGATCTTCGGTCTTTGTTTACATATATGTCTAGTTCAAAACAAGTGTCATTTGTGGGAGGGAGGACTTTACCTATGGAAACATTTCCAATTGTACTGCTTATATGACAACCTCCCACTGGAATATTATTCATTAACGGTACCCTGTTAAATTCTTTGGAGCATTGTCCAGTCAACATATCTGGTAATCTTGGTGTGTCATTTGCTTCAGGAGTTAATTCTTCCTGGGTATAAGGAATGCCAATCCAGGGTGACTCCTGATTATGAGGCACATATCCACATACCCAGCAAGATTCTTTAATACCAGATTTCTGGTATATTGTTCTGCATGTGTCCATAAATGTATTATCTCTTTACCAAGGGGTTTAATGTAAGTCTCGTTTGTTTCTGGATGTACCAGTGGCCTTTGTGATGTTTGTGGGTGAGATGCTTTGTGTAGTTTTACCTTGACCATGGTGATCGATATCTGCGATGTATAAGGAACACAGACAGATGAGTATTGTTGACAAAGCTTCGCAGAGCATCATCATGACAATCCTGTCATCTCTCTGTGGGTTATACTTTCGCAGACCCAATGGTCCATACATCTTAAAAATCTAACTTATACACACTATAAAAGAATAAAAATATTGAGTCTCTGAAAAATGAAATGTTCTAATAGAAATCAGGAATATTGAGTCTCTGAAAAAACAGAATGTTTTGAGTCTTTGAAAAAATGAAATGTTCATGATAAGATCAGGCCTCTGCCTGGTATCTTATTTTCCTCGTTTGTTAACGGTCAAAGTTTATGTCTCGTCAAAACGTTAACTTGATGCGGCTGTGCTTTAGGTGACTTTGGTCTTTGGTGGAGCTGGAATGAGCTTTACTGTACTTTGGGTCCAGGGAAAGAACTCTGCCACTTTAATTGCTGTATTGGTGGTTAGTATGGGCCCTTTCATCTGGGATGAGGAGCATGCTTGTTTAGGAACTACTTGACCTTTAACTCCGTCTCGCGTAGGTGCACTTTCAACTTTGCCTAGAGAGACTCAAAAAATGTATTAGTGGCATACAATACTTATTAATTGTTTTATTACCAATAGATGGTCCTTAATTTGTTCCTTTGAACTACAGATAGTCATAAGTCATCCCATAAGTGTCTCATAGGGATATAATTTAAACCTAGGAATAAATTCTTGTATCAATGTGTTTACTACTGTCTTAACATCCGCATATAGACAGAGGTATCTCCTATTAATGCTCCTCATATTTAAAACTAAGCAGGTAATGTGGACTTGACTGTACTACAATCTAAGTTCCTAAGACTTTGGGCCTCAACCATTGACAAACCAATTGCTTCCATAATCAACTCTATCCTTTCTGCAGGCCATATCCCTAAGACCTGGAAAACTACCAGAGCTGTCCCAATCTTCAAAAGTGGGGACAAAAACACTGTCTCAAACTACAGACCAATCTCTCTTCTCCCCATACACACTTGCTCTCATTCATGCCTCACTGTCATCTCCTCCGATGCAAATGGTATCAACCTTTTCATTAAATACTAACTAACCTTAAAACTTTCCCCACAAAATAAACATCCCAATAGCCTGCACTCATGGCTATTATTCCACACACAGTCACTCCTACCACCCTTTGTGGCCATGCACTGCTATCTACAGCACTTATTCCATCCTGCTATCTCTGTAAATTCCCTTCAAACCTTAGATTGTAAGCTCTTAAGGGCAGGGATTTCTTTTCCTATTGTCTGATTTTGCTGCACTTACTATTCTATTATAATTCCCTCTACTGTATTCTTTGTGAAGTGCTGAGTACATTTTTGACGCTATATATAAATAAAGTCATACACTACAATACTATCCAAAGTCATGGAAAAAATGTGTTTACTCCCAATTAAACAATTACTATACTAAGACAAATGACCCTAGCCAATTCCAGTCTGGCCTCCACCCCAAACACTCCATTGTAACTATTCTGGTAAAAATATGAAATGCCTTGCATATAATATATACCCTGCTCACTTATGTAACTGTATTTGCAACTATATATCACCTGTCCTTTAACTCTATACCCAGGACACACCGAAAAACGAGAGGTGACTCCCAGTGCACCATTTCCTGGCAAAACATTCTACAAATAAATAATAAATTAGCAACTAGGATGTTGTTTGCTTAATCGGCAGACTTAGAATTATATATTATACAGTGATTTTAACAGTAACTACTGCTTATTATAAAATAGAACACCTATGGAAAAATAAATGGTTAGAAGTTATAAAATACATCACATATTCAGATAATAGTCAAATGCTTTTGTAAAGGACTTCACACTAAATTTCTTGTAATATAATCTCTTTGCACAGTGCCGAACACACTGACAGCGTTATTTTTTTTAAAGACACTCAGAGAAAATTTTCAGAGCTTGTTTATCTTGGGCAATTTGCCAGCCCGGGCGTTTCGCCAAAAAAGACCTTGAGAGTGCAGATCAGATAACAAAACAGATTCTCCTTCTTCTAAATATTAATTACTGGATTGAAACTTCAGCTCAAAGTTAAAAAATGGAGCTCTCTCCACAGCAATAAAAATGAAAAAAATTATGGGCTCTCAAAAATAAAAATATGACCTCTCAATAATAAAAATATGGCCTCTCAAAAATAAAAAATATGGCCTCTTAAAAATAAAAATGGGACAATGAACTAAACTGAGGTTAGATCAACTTATGAACACACCATATATAATTTAAACAATACGTGCAAGCTTAAAATCTCTCCAACATATCCTAATCCTATAGAAATGCAATTGACATGTTTTTACTGGTCTACACACAATACAGAAACCACAATACAGACACACAAAGAACATAGACACAAACTTCTCTCCTACACAGCGAATCAGCTTCTCATATATATAACCTGCTTTTAAAACTAATCTTTTTTTTTTTTTTTTTTTTTTTTATGCTCCGGAGCTTTTGAGTTAATTTTTTGTATCTTTTGCACATTCCTTTGGAGAAAAAGGGGGGATTTTGGCACGGTCTGTGCTGCTGTTATTCTGATTCTCTTTCTAGTTGCCATTAGAACAGAAGGAAAAAGAATATTTTCTGGTTTAAAAGACCCATTCGTGTGGCCAGTACAAACAAACCTTTTAAATTCCATTCTTTTTCTTCTACTCTCTCTCTTAGGGCTGCTCTGCAATTACTGGCAACATGTCCTACCTTTTTACACTTATAACACTTTCTGTCCCTCCCAAACACTTTCTGTCCCTTTCAAACAATATACACAGTCTCTAATTGTATCCCAATTTCTGCATAAAAACCTTTCATAAAAATAACCTTCAATATCTACTTCCTCAACACCATCCTATGCCTTGATTATCTATCGGCAAATTCACTTGCCATTTCTTTCCTATTCACTTTTCACTTGTTATTATATTAACTTCTGTCCTGGCAATGGTACAAATTAATGCCCTTCTGTCCCTCAACATAATTCTTTTGACCCATATTCACGTAAGGTATGTTTCCCTGTGGGATTCAAAAACACACGAGACAGCGCTCCCTGAGCTTATCAATCCCACAGAAAAAGACCCCTCTTTCATTTAAACATCTGTGCAATTTGTTGATAATAGTACAAACAGTGCCATTCTCTGGCCAACAAAATATATTTATATTGTCTCTTTTCGTTCTCTGTATTCATTCTTTATTATTTTCGTCTGCAGACACACAATCCTTTGAGAATTTTTGGTTTCCCATTATTCCCCTGTTACAGAAATCAAATTTAATTGACCTGTACAATACTTCTTCGGTTACAGAAATCAAATTTAATTGACCTGTACAATACTTCTTCGGCTACAATAATCAATGTTAATTGACAATGTACAATACTTCGGCTACAGCAATCAACTGTTAATTGACCTGTACAATTTAGCGTTACAATAATCAGCGCAAGCTGATTACGAACAACTCTTTTGGCATGTTATTGTTCTGAATATTGTAAATATGAAATAAGGACCTGTCACAAGACTGTTCCCCAATCACATTTTCTCACCATAACTATACCAAAGAAAAAAAACTTGAATCACTTCAGCGGGTCCAACCCAGTCCTGATAAACCTAATACTTTTATAACATGGATACAAATAAGACTTTCTAACCAGATATCCATGAATAACTCACTTGGTATGTTAAATGACAAGACAGAGCAAATGTACAATCAGGGACCCGTCCTGCTCAGACAACAAAAATATTTATCACAACCCCGGACGGTCTGAAAACAATCCCTTTAAGCATACAAACACTCACCTTCATCACCAAAACACCAAAAATTTTAACGGGACTCTTACCTTAACCCCTAACAACTCTTAACACTCTTACACTTTAAAATGAATACAGGAACAGAGAATAATAAATTCAAGTGAAACTGCTAGGGATTCTTACTCGTCACATCAGATAAGACACCGTTCAAAAATCAGCTCCACGCATCACTCAAAACAATTTAATCAGGCTGTTTGTCTAAAAAATGCAGGTAGCCTTACCTTGATTCATATGAGTGCTCAGGTTTGAGTGATGGAGGTGTGATTCATCCGGGTGCTCGATTCCGATGATATTGAGTCCCTATTCGGAATGCGCCATCTGAGAAAACGTAAATAAAAAACACAGTCTGAGGTTATTTTGAAACAGAATAACACGTGAATTTATTCAAGTCAAGTGCACAAGGAGACAGCTTTTGAAAAAAAACTCTCTAACAATAACACGGTATGCCATATATTTATACCCTAAAACCTAAAGCTCCACCCCTTTATGGGGGGGCTTGCACGTCACTAAATATTACCTCATTTTGTAATACATAATACTAAAGCTGATGTCATTTTGTAATACATAACAATACTGGATAACTGTCTGTCAGCTAACAATCATTTTGGGGTTAAATGTGATGTCAGTTCTGCCACTTGGCACATTGTGTGAGAAACAATTTCTCTGTAGCTTATCTCACGGGTTCTCACAGCCTTTGGCCTGTTCACACTTTCAATTTGACGCTGATTGGATGAGGAAGGATCAATAAAGTCAGCTAAGAGCGAAAACATTCCATTCTCTGCTTCACACATTTGTTTATACAGAAATGAAACACAGAAATTAAGACTCACAGAGACAAGACAAGATGGCGGATTGAAATATTCACACAAAATGGCTTCATCCTAAATGCTGTTATGTTGTTATGCCAGACCCCCTAATGTCTCAACTTTGTCACTATGTACATACACAAGGTAAGGGTAAAACAGGTATAGGCAGAAGACTGAGCATAGGCAGATTTAGAAATGGACAAATAACATCATAAGCATACACTGTTAAAGGTTGGGTGACATGTACAATAAGATCAATGAATGATATAAATTAAATGGTTAGTCTGTTAATGTGTGGACATTAAAAATGGCCGCTCACAACAACAAAACAGAAACAACAGCGCTAAGTAGGAAACACTGAGGCATCAAGACAGCACAAGTGGACATGCTCCCAAATTAATCAATGCAACATATCATAAGGAAGGGAACATATCATAAAGGAATTCATCAAAGAACCTCTCACAGTAAATAATGCAGTTCCCAGGCATATGGAGACTTACAGCAAACACTAAGGTGTTACTGGCCATGAATATCCAGTTAATGTTTGCCAGGGTGCAATAGTATTCACAATACTAGTAGGTTTATGTGACAATGCTTACAAATGCTCTGCGTCAGACTGCGACTCACATAGGCTACTGGCCGGAGGCCTGCAGGGTATTTTTCACGTTGTACCGCCCCCAGCCTGTTCAAGCTGGCATCGACACGCAACATGTATGGTTAAGCTGGATCTGCATAGGACAGAAGCTTTTGAAAGACTCTTATTTAGCTCAAGTAAGGCCTTCTCACAGGCGGAAGTCCACTTATCACGAACGGCGTTCGAGGGTCACTGTTCTTTGCCGAGGGTCTTCCAGATAGATTCTCAACAAATTATTGAGAACTTTGGCCTTACTTGAGTATCCCTCCACAAATCTCCAGTAGTATCCACAGAATCCCAAGAAGGAACAGAGTTCCATCACATTCTCAGGCCTAGGCCAGTTCACTACCGCTTCCACTTTGGCTGGGTCGGTGGACTCTCCTTCCTCGGACAAGATATGGCCCACATAGGTGACCAAGGTACGCCAGAATCTGCATTTGTCAAGGGACAACTTGAGGCCTTCCTTCTGTAATCTATCCAAGACCTTCAAGAGGTGTTCTTCATGCTCCTCTAGTGTCCGTCCGAAGACGATGATTCATATCTCCGATGGTTTTTTCCATCAATCTCTGGAAAGTGGGGGTGCCCTACAGATGCCTTGGGGCATCCGGGTGAACTGATAAAACCCAAGGGGGCAGACAAACGCTGTCTTCTCTTGATCTTCGGGGCTCATGGGTATCTGGTACCTGGTAGTACCCAGACCGCAGGTCCAGCACCCAGAACCAGTCACGAATCAGCATGCTGAATCAGTCACGATTCCAGCAGTCTCCATCTCTTTTAGGAAATCCCTCTCATCATCCACATGTCTGGGAGCTATGCGTCTGGAGCACTCTCGGAATGGAGTGGCATCGTTCAATTGAATCGTATGTTGAGCACTTTTGCTACAGCCTACATCCATTTCACTGGGTGGAGAAAACCTCCTTGCGCTCAGACAGCTTGTCACTAAGTTGCTTCCGCTCAGGTGGCAAGGATGATACTCCGAAGTCGAATTGCAATCTGGGAAGGGCTTCCTCATGAATCAGAGGTTCTTTTTGAGTGACAGGCCCAGTTCTTGACCGACATTAAACCGAATAGTGTGAGGCGAGATATTTTGGATGGATACTGTGAACAGTCGAGGAAGCGAGGGCTTCCACTCCTTCATCTGTGGCACCACTTTGAATCCTCTCTTCGCGACTTATTCAGGTGTGGTTTCCAGTGAGAAATACCAGTCCCTTTCATCACAGGCAGGGTAGTTAGGAACAGCTGCCATGTGTCTCACTCCCCCTGGTGGAATCTCTGTCAACCCATTCTCAAGGTTGAAGAACTGTCCGAACCCTTCTTGGGCCGAAATTCAGTAGCACTCTTCTTTGAAGGCAGGATAAATCCACAGGGATGACAAGGGTAAGGTTAGGGCCATAGTACTGCAGACCGTGCGGAGGCGTCTGTACGCTGAGCGAACTGACTGCCTTAAGTTCAGAAGCTGCTTGAACTGGTATTCATCCACGACTGGTGCAGCGATGACTTTCTTAGACAGTAAGTTCCACAAAGCTAGCTGTATGAGTCAGATAAATGTGGACAGATCCTCTCCCTCCTTCTGCCGGAGGGCACGGAACTGTGCCAAGAACTCGTCTTCATCATTCTCAACACCATAGGCCTGGGTGAGGAGTTCTACCACCTCTTGGGCGGTGGCTTCCCCCTCTATCTCGCAGTGCATTCTCATAATATTGGCGGCTGAGGGCCTTAGGCATTTGACTATCCGCTGCCTCTTCACTGCTTCCGAACAAGACCAATCTTTGAGCACTTGCAGGATAAGGTCTTACCAATCCCCAAACTCTTCTTCCCCTGTAGGGGTGGGTGATACCCCAGAGAAAGCTTTTAACATGGGGTAATGGTGTGACTCTGAGGCTTGAACTAGGCCATCCACCAGTTGCTGTATTGCTTCCCCAAACTTCGGACCTCCAAACAAGCGGCGACTACTGCGGCCAGACCTGTAGCTGAACTGACCCTGGATTAGTGATGTTCTTCCTGGGGCTATCAGAGTGGTACAAGAATTGAGGCACCTCAGGGGCCTGTCTTGGAGTAAAATTCGCCATCTTTATAGGGAGTTTGGGGTACATGAGCGGGCAACAACTGGGCGGGGCTCCAGAAAAATGCTGTGCCTTGGGGCCATCATCTTCACTTTATTCGTCGCCAGCAGTAACTAGAACTATGCTCCATCTGTATGTAGGATCCCATTTTTGGCCTAGGGATCGGGCCGTCTCTAACCTTGGAAACCGCCTCAGGGAGGGGCAGACAGAGATGTTCCCAACGGCGACCGTGTGGTGGGGAAATTCTTGGAGCTCCACAACCCACTAACGAACCCCCTGTCTGGACAGTATTAACATGGTTTTCTATCATTTGGTTCTACTTTTCTTGGGCACCCCAGTTCTGAATTTCAGTAGCGCCTCCAATTGTAACCCCCTTTCCCTATGCCTAAAGAAAACCTATGCCTAAAGAAAGTCCCCTGCTTCTGGGGAGCCTGGGGTGATATATCTTGCGGGGCAGCGCCTCAACCTATGAGGATCCCAGCATAAGCGGGATTACTCCTCATAGGAAACAATATACTCAGCAATAAAGAATATCACACCAGATATTACAGAAATCGTCTTTACTGTGGTCCCACTGTATGGCAAATAATACAGTACACACAATACAGTAACACAGTACCACAGTACCCCTGTGTGTTCCCCCAAAGTACCGAGGGTGTTCTGGGCACCTAGAACCCCGGTGTCCCAGAACAATTCCCACACTAAAGTGTGTGAATGTATCGCTACCCTCCCTGTGGTGTGGTGGTGCACGACCAGCCTTCCTGGCTACGACCAGGGAATTAGGTGGATCCGTGGTCCCACGATGCGGGTTCTGCAAAATTCTCCTTACAACTTACAGGTGGTAATCACGTGCAGTCTCGTATGAAGACCGCAGGTCGCTGCACTGACATCTTTCTGACGGCGTTGTGGTGTGGGTTGTGGATCTCTACGAGGGAAGATTCCCTGTCTAGGGCCTTTCCTACAATACTACTCTTAGTAGGGATTGGGGCCTAACTGGGGCTTAGGGCCTGGACATGTCCGTCCTCATTGCTGGCTTTCTCCAGATTAACCACATTGGCTCCTAGCCCCGCGGATAAGATCTGGATCCACAAAATTGCCACTCGCTCCTAATTGGCTGGGATGGCCCATGTGACCTATCCCCATCCCAAGGCTTTTGGGAGTTGTAGTTCACTTGGCTACTTGCAGACCCATTCCAAGATGGCCCCCGCAACTTTCCCCTGATCCGACAGAGACCTCAAGGATCACTTGGGGCACCAGCGGGCCAATGCAGGGCAGCTCCCCTCCTCT